>JASGAT010340345.1:0-14069 GCA_030220025.1 Chelon auratus | reverse complement strand
TTTTTTTTTTGCATTTGTTATATTGTAACACCAATAATATATGACAAATATATTACAGTATTATCCAGTAATATAATCTTTTATAAGTTTAATTTGCCGAATAGTTTGCACGCAGATTCATCACCGATTGCAGAAATCTCAAACACTGTAAAATTACATCTATGTACAGTATATGTATGGAAGCAAGTGTAACAAGTGTTTTTGATTAAATAACATCCTAGCATCTTACAGTAGACTATTAAATGTGTACGTAAATGTGTTTAGGTGCCTGTAAGAACTGTGCGTCTATATTAAAACCCAAAGGAAACTACAGAGGAAATCCAGATCACATTTTAATTTGCCTTTTTTTTTCTGCAACTGCCACTGCAGCCTAAAGCTGTGTGCAGTTTTCATCCATGTTTGTTCCCAGCGACCGGTCTCACTGCTGGTGTTTTCTTTTGTTATAGTCAGTGACACCAGGAACAACAGACAAGAGCGGCACGACTCCACCTCCATCATTAAGTTACAACAGCATGCTCCTTGCACGGCTTGAAATATGAGATGAAACATTTTCAGATGCACTTTGTGCCACTGAAACCCATCTCATCTTTGGATAACTTTTTTTTAAACTTTTAATCATCTTCCAAAAAAGACTCAATAACTGCCATTTAAAGTGAACCGGGATCGCTGTAGTAGTCACACCCTTCCTGTCCTGTAAAATGGCACGAATATGTGACACATTTGGAAAGAGTTGAGAAAGAAGCAAACCACACGAAAGGGCACATATTCAGACAGAAACTCCTCTGTTCTTAATTTATTCTCTAGGGATGGCAGTGAACATCACAAGGGAGAACAGCCAGCTGTTATAGACTTTTATTGCAGCAGAGACTGTCTGGAGTCAGCTACGTCCTGTTTGTTTTGTTGTATAATTCAACCCTCTAATCACTACCAGACTTTGCTGCACACACATCCAAACTAAAAAACAACCCTCACGCAACATCCACATGCCCAATGTGCAAACCTGTAATGTGCACTAAGAACAGCTGGTGGCTTGAACCTAAGTGGGTACTGTGTTTTAGATCAATTTTTTTAAACTGTTTAAACTTGTCTGAAGAAGAAGAACCATGAATATGATCATGTTAGAGCGCAGTTGCATGTTTACACCAAACATTTCCGACTTGAAATGGAAACAAAGAGTCGAAAAGTGTCTGAAGACATCATCAACAACATTTAACAGAAAGTGGAGACACTGAAAAATAGAACTAATTCTCCTGTGTTTCTGTCATTTAATGTCCAAAAACTTACCCCCTCGCCATGATTTCGTGCAGAGGAAAAACCTACTTCTCACATCCTCACTCAAAACCCCCGTTGTTAGGGGACTGTTATGTGGGGCGTCACTCATGATGTCACCAAGGGAACCGGCCAATTACGAGGCAGGAACGCGTCCACACCACGCCCCCTCAGAAGGGGCAGGGCTTATCACGTCATTAAAACATAAAACCATAAAAAAATGATAAAACCGATTGCATAAGTGTGAATTTAAAGTCTAAATGTCACATGGCCTTATAGCTGACAGTGTGATATTCATTATAACAGGGAGGTCATGTACTAATGGCTGATTTAGTCACTGTCAGAATCTGTCTAAATCTATTTTACGACAGCTCAAAGTAAGTTCAGGTGCTGCACGTCTTGGCAGTGTGATATTTCTGATGAAGTAAAACTGAAAGAAGAAGAACATGAACAAGAAGAAGAACATGAAAAAGAAGAAGATTAAGCAGTTTATCAGAATGAATCTTTATTTTTGTAAACTTTGTGTCGTCTAGTCTGTGCATTATGTTGCAGAACCCTCTACAGGTAATGGCTGCCTGAAGCCCAAAACCCCTGCACTTCACCAAAGAGGGCCTTTAATGCAGCCATCGTTGTTGTCATTTGTTCGTGCAATTCTGCCTTTCATTTTGTCTTCAACATTTGAAATGCATGCTCAGTCAGGCTGAGATGAGCTGACTGACTCAACCAGCGCCAGCCATTCTGAACCTAAGATTAAGGTTGATCTTAGCTTCCACCGTCCAAACAATCCTGTTTCACAACTGCTCTGGACGTTTTACATCTAAATCTCTTTTAGATCTTTATAATTGCTACTGTGAAGTCTAGACTTTCTAGCAGACTTGAATAATGACATGCCTGACAATGAGAGGGAGTCACAACTGGCTGTTGTGAAGGGGCTTTGCTTGATTGTATTAAGGCAACTATCTACAGTATCTGATGGATCTGTTTTGTTTCTGCCGACTGAAAACGGCACGTTTCACTGGCATTAAAAGCTAATTTGAATGCATGTTGTGCAAACACCTCCTGCCCTTTTATCCGTTCAAATGATGATGAAATAACAGAGGGGCATTCCACATATGTCTCCTGAAAACCTGTGGATATAAAAATGGTTGTAATTCTTACACCAGTCCTGATCTGGATCTGCATGACTGACACAAGCAAGTGCACGTGAAGAACTGATGCAAAACCTGCCCAGTCCTTGAAGCACTGATGATGACTCTCCTATATTTTCTCCATAAGTTTCTCACCTCTTTTATGTTTATATTTTTAAGTCCAATAAATTAGTCTAGGAGCAGTGTGTTGTTTATATATATAAATATCAAAGAAAAACACATTTCTCATCGAGAAATTTGAGTCTTGGAGCAACGTGACCTGTCTATGCTTTTATTTTGAAAACCCATAGACGTCGAATGGGAAGCAGTACTCTTTGCGCATGCGCCAGAACTCCACGCGTTGTTTGGAAGTGTGTCTAGCAAAAAAAAAATAGTAATTTCATGTGTATGTAGCTTTTCCGCGTCTTTACTTGGTTTATTATCAACCCCTTTTCTCATGTAGTTCTACGTTTGGACTGTTAACACCCGTTCCGTAAACCGGACGACAATATTTCTTGAGTTTAAAGAAAGCTAATTAGCCGACTAGCTTAGCTCGGTGTAGGTAACAGGGGGTAGCATGGCAGCTGTGTTGGGGCTCATTGCTGGCAGCTACGAGCAGATCACGTTTGGTTACCGAGTGAAAACTGATGAAAAGGTAAGTTGGAGTGTTAATTTGTGTGGTAGTTTGTTAATGTAATTTATTCTGTTAGCTGTCACCGTCCTGCTAGCGTGCATTCTGTGTTTAATATAATAATTAAGGTTATTATTATTATTTGGAAATCAGGATTATATGTTTTAATGTGTTTTTGTAGGTTGATTGATATTGTGATCTTATTTTTTTTTCAAACTATTATTTACACTGTAACTATGCAAAAGCTTTGCATAGACGACAAACAATATTTACATGCAAAGATAAATTGTCATGCAACAGTTTAAACATAAATAACCAACTTAACTATTTGCTGTCAGGATATGCAATAAGTCAATTAATTTAGCAACTTATCCTGCTCCAAAGTCAGGACATAATGTCTTGTCTTTCCTCCCTTTTCCCCTCCTCCTTTACACCATTGTTTTCATGTGCATCACGTCTTCTTCTGTCCTGCAGGAGTGGACGGCCAAGGCAGACTTCACGCATCACGCTCACACGGCCTCAGTGTCGGCTGTGGCCGCCAGCGAGAGGTTTGTGGTCACGGGAAGCAAAGATGAGACCATTCAGCTGTACGACATGAAGAAGAGGATCGAGCACGGCGCCCTGCTGCATCATGACGGTGGGTGTATGGCTCAGGTTGTGTTGTCTGTGTAAACGTATGACTCCTCTCATTTATACCGTGCACAATGTAAGTCACTAGTGTTCACTGTTGATTTCTCATGTTCATTTTATGTGGAGGTGGTTCATAATCACCCAGGTATATATAGACTCCTCCTGCTATAGGTATATAGGTTTGGTGGGATTAGAGATATAAAATGTCATCAAAGAAGTGTCTTTAGTTAATTAAATGTTTTGAGAAGACACTTAAGTCCGTCGCTTTAGTGTCGTTTGTATGCCTGACTCACAATCCCCTTTTTACCGCTCAGGCTCCATCACCTGCCTCGAGTTTTATGGGACGTCCCACTTGCTGAGCGGAGGAGAGGATGGGCTGCTGTGCGTGTGGAGCACCAAGAAGTGGGAGTGTCTGAAATCCATCAAAGCTCACAAGTAAGCACACACGGAAAGGTCCTGCAGATGCTCTGAGGGGGCTTTATTTATTTACTCGTTCATTTATTTATTTATGTTTGTTGTTGCCTTAAATGTCGTCCCCCAGAGGCCAGGTCACGTCGCTGTCTGTCCATCCTTCTGGGAAACTTGCACTTACAGTTGGGACGGATAAGACTCTCAGGTAAAATTTAAAGCTGTCCTGAAAACACAGATCAACAGGTGACTTGTTGAACAGGGATACAATAACGGCTCATGTTTTTTCATCCTTTCATCCTAGAACATGGAATCTCGTTAACGGAAGATCGGCTTTCATCAAAAACATAAAACAGAGTGAGTTCTCCCTCGACCAGAGATGTGAAGAAACGGGTTTAATGTCATTCTCTGATTTAAAAATACAGACGGCTTTCTTTGCAGATGCCGACATTGTGAGATGGTCTCCGGAAGGGGATAAATACGTGGTGGTGATGAACGACAAAGTGGACGTCTATGATCTGGAGACGGCGTCTGTGACGGGAACGATCACAAACCCCAAGAGGATCTCGTGTGTCAAGTTCTTAAATGTGAGTTCTTCGTCTACGGCTCGGTGATGTTTACTTTAACGTCTGATGTAGACCAAAATACGGCGATAATAATCAGAAGAAACGTCGTTTGAACATTTGTCATAACCCTGCTCGTGTTTCAGAACTCCATCCTGGCCGTCGCAGGAGACGATGAGACTGTGAGGTTGTGTGATGTGAGCAAAGTGCAATGTGTGTGTGAGTTCAAGGCTCATGAAACCAGGTAAGTTCAGTGTGTTGTTTCGTACTCCACTATGTTTGTGTTAATGTATCCCTGTCTTTGCAACAATCTCTGCATCCGTTTGTGATTTCAGAGTGAAAGCGGTTGATAGTTTGATCATGGACGATTACTGCATGGTGGCGACCGCTTCAAATGACGGATTCATCAAAATGTGGAAAATCCATCTTAATGAGGTACATCTCTTCCTGGTGTTTATTTTTAACATTTGAGTAGAGGTTGTTTAACTGCTGTATTTTAATTTAAATTGCTTATACTTAATTTTAAGTCACGTCCTTTTAATTAACCTAGCGTGGCTTTAAAGTATTTGCAAATACTTTTAAGTGTCACCATTGAAATCCTGCTGAGCTGCTGCTTTACTTCTCCCGTCGTCCAGGAGGAGGTGGAGTCTCCCACCCTGTTGGGGGAAGTGAACACAACAGCTCGGCTGACGTGCCTCGCTGTGTGGAAACCTTCGTCAGTGCAGGGGATCGCTGAGGAACCAACATCTGAGGCAACAACATCTGAAGGTGGAGTCATGGAAGCACACACTTTATCATAGTATTATAAAATAGGATATTAAATGTTGACAGACAGGAATGCACTGGGAGCAGAAATTAAAAAAAAAAAAAAGACCCATTCAGCTGCATTCAAGTTCAAAGATGTCTCTCGTTAACATTAATAATTGTTCTGCTTCTGTCCACAGAACTCACTCGGGAACTGTCAAAGACAAAGAGAGTCCGAATTACAGCAGAAGAAGTTGTTCTTGAACATGAGAGCAAACCCAAAAAGAAGAAGAAAAAGGACGGTGCAAAATAAATTGGCAGACAATAAAAAATGTTTTATTAACAGAACCGTGCGCTGTTTATATCTTGACTTACTTTGCCACACGTTTCCTGTTAGTGGTTGCCACAGAACGGAGAGTACTTTGTGTGTGACTATGTTCTCTGTTAGGAAACAACAACAATGTTTTATATCTTGAGTTATAGTTATATTTTATCAGTATTTTCTTATGGATCCACAAGGAGGTGATAAAGCCCAGCTGCTGACTGTATTAAAAAAAACATTCATGACATGAATTGTCACTGTGGGATAAATTAAAGGATTATCTTACAAGTTGCCTCTTTTGTGCTTATCTCCATAAACTATTGTTTTGCTTATTAGAAACTATTAAAAATTAAAGAAACTGGCAAGTATGTTTTTATTTTGGAAGCAGAAGTAAAGCAGGCATTTAGGTAGTTGCTAGAAAAGGCATAACAATTAACCATAGCAGCTAAAACCAATGTTGCTAGGACACTGTAATGTTTTAATTTTTATAGAAAAACTGGAAGCAAAATGCCCCAGGTGTTTTGGAAGTTGCTAGGAAACTATTTTGTTTTAAAAAATGAATAAAAACATGTGTTGTACGCAAATGTGATTTTATTTTGAAAGCAGGAAGAAAGACTTGAGAAATTAAACGCTCCTTTAGGAAGTTGCTAAGAAACTTAAGTTGTTTAAAATTTTAGAAACTACATAAAATCTTGTATATACGTACAGTTAATAAAAAATCATAAAAACTAGCGAGTAAGGAGTAAACTAAGTGATTGGAAGTGAAATTAAGTGTTTAAGGAGTTACCAGGAAACTGTTTTAAATTTCATTATAGAAACACTCTTATCAATAAAAACATCATAGAAACTAGCAAGCATACTTATTATTATGAATGTTAATTTTAAGTTAAATGTTCCTTTGGGACGTTGCTAAGAAACTAATTTTGTGTCAAATCAAATCAAAAAGAAACCATAGAAACTAGCGAGTAAACGTTTTGTTGTTGTTGTTTTACGTTTTCCCCAGGTGTTTATGTAGTTGCTAGGAGACAAATTTGTCTTAAATTTGATAAAATCTGTATAAAATCAAATTAATCATACGAGCTAGCGGTAATAGTTTTATTTTGAAAGCGGAAGTGAGGCGCCGGAAGTGAATGCTACAGCCGTTTCAAATTGTAGTAACTGCATAAAAAGGAACCATGGAAACTAGCGAGTAAACGTTTTTTTTGTTTGTTTGTTTGTTTTTTAAAGTTTTCCCCAGGTGTTTACGGAGTTGCTAGGAAACAGTTTTGTCTTAAATTTTAGGAACTGTATAAAATCAAATGAATGATACGAGCTAGCGGGAATACTTTTATTTTGAAAGCGGAAGTAAGACGCCGGAAGCGAATTCCACAGGTGTTTAGGAAGTTGCTAAGAAACAACTTTTGTTTCAAATTTAACCGTTTGTCAGGTAGAAATTGTGTTGTTTTAAGGGACATTTTTGACACCGAGACCTTTGTCGTACGCCCAGAGCTGTGTTAATTAATTACTTGCCGCCATGGTTGTCGACTGGATTGGGTTCAGTTATGCTGGTCTGGTGGCAGCAGGAGGAGTCATGGGTTACGTGAAAGCAGGTAGGCGACGCTCACCTGGTTACATGTTGTAGCTGCAGCAGGGATTTGGTTTGTTAGATGTTGTCTAAGTGTAGTTGTGAGTCCCAGCAGAAGTTATGGACATTTTACTGAGAGAAAGCATCACAGAGGAAGGAAATGGAGCAGCTTCCACAATAAGATTAGCCTCAATAGACCTGAAGTTAATGCATGCAATGTGAACTGTTGATCTTATACCTTGTAGAAGCGTTTATTTATTTTAATCAAGGTTGATTTCAGCCTAAAAACACTGACACTTTAAACTGTAACCTCCAATAATGACCATAAAGTCAACATAAAGGATTTTAACCTTTATGCAGGTGTGCAGTGTAACCCTGAGTGTTTTCTGGTAGATAAAGTTTATAAGGGTGAAGATAAACATCACACATTTTGTGTTTTTTTTTTTCCTCCTCCACAGGCAGCGTCACCTCTCTGGTCGCAGGCCTCCTGTTTGGTCTGCTGGCTGCGGTCGGCGCTTATCTGGCATCTCAAAATCCCAAGAATGTCTGGCTTTCACTCGGTGAGCAGGTTCAGTTCAGTTAACACGGTGGCAGTGCAGCTTCAGCTTTCACAAGCTCACAGCGACAACCTGTTTGTTTTTTTTTTTCATTTTAAAATGCAGGCACCGCGGGGACTCTGACCGTGGTGATGGGAGTGAGGTTCCTCGGCTCCTGGAAGTTCATCCCAGCCGGTTTAATGACTTTAGCAAGGTAATTCCCTTGTTTGTGATGTAATAATCATGTAGAAAGTAGTCATTAAATTAAAAAAAAAAACTTAAATTTCTGTCTATTTTCAGTGGACTGATGCTGGCAAAGATCATCAATGACATGGTAAAGACGAGGTCGCTCAAGGATTGAACATATTTAAATAAACGTTTCAGGAAATGCATTTATAGCGTTCCTCATGGTGTAGTTTCTATTATAGTGTACTGATAAAACCTGTAAAAAGAATTGTGATTTTATAGGAAAAAGTTCCTGGAGAACAAATTTTAAATAATAATAATAATAAAAAAAACATCCAGTTTATTTTTTAAGTAAGAAAACTGTACTTTTTTACATATTTTGGTGCTATGAAACAATAAATACACCTGTTTACATATAAAAATAACTACTTTATTTCATTTACTGGTCTGTTATTTAAAAAAAAAAACGCCGGTGCTAGATGTCATGTTCCATCGATACAACAACGCCGAGTGATATTTAACAGCGTGGCAAATTTAAGAAGAGACTAGAAGGAATTATTGCTGCAAACGTTTCCCGCTCAAATGCAGCGGGAATCTTTCCCATGAGTCACTGGTGGAGCGGAGGGGGCCGCCTCGCTACCGGTGGCCTCCATATTTGGCGGTCCAGTCGACTCGTCCGTGCACCGCGTGGATGTTTGCGCTCCTGAAGGAGACGTTCTTTGCTGCGACGCTGGTGCTGAACCCAGACATGGGAGGATTGAGAGATCTGCACCTCCAGCCTTCGTACTCTGAAATGAAACGAGGAGGGAAAGGTGTAGAAATTGACACGAAGCTGTTCCTTCTTGTATTTGGTGCTGATTATTAAATTTTTTTTTTTTTACCTTCATTTGAGAACGCTGGCTTATTTAAGGAGGTCTTGGTTTTGGATGGTTTGGTTTTAGACTCGGCTCTTAGATCAGCAGCAGATGAGAGATCAACTGAAAGATTAACATAAAAAAAAAGAAGAAAATTAAGTAAAAATTCAAGTTTAAAGAGAAAACAGTGAACAGATTCATCAGATTCAGATCAGTGACAACTCTCTTATGATCGATAAGTAGCTCCAGGGGGCGCTGTGCTATAGTTTGGTGAAAGATCAAATATAATAGTACTAAAACGTGTATAAACCTTTAAAATAATGATAAAATAAATCTGGGAATAAAAAGAGGAATACATAAGAAAATAGAAATATAAATAAATAATTAAAAGACTAAAATCTGGGAATGTAAAAAAAATAAAACAATAAATAAAAATGTAAATATAAATTTTTAATGCTTCTCCTCTGTCTCCATACATTTGGCACTAAATATAAATATGAACAAATCTATACAAACCAGCTGTACAAAACTACTATTACAATCCCAGAAAATACTTCCTAGTACTATCTCACTGGTACCAAGTAACACTGATCCCAGAAAGTCCCTCTAAAGTTTATTAATTTATTATTCTGTCAGTAATAAAAGCTCTCTGTGTGGCGGTAACTCACCAGCAGAGGTCCCTCCTATTGGCGCCAGTGTAATCCTTTGTCGGGCTACTCCCGTGTCAGTCCTCTGGAAAGGTGACGCGAACGTCTTGGTGTTGAAGTTACTCGCATAGGAATCTGAAAAAAATAAAATGAAACCTGACCGCTGATGCAGTTTCAAGTACTCTGATAAACTTTTCAACGTCTGTTTGTGAGGTACCTTTGGAAAGATCAAGATCCTCCGGAGTCTTTTCTTTTAGAGGAGACTTATCTGTTAGTTTGGGGAGACTGGCATCTAACAACGGAGAAAGAAAAGGAAGAGGAGGAAAAGTTTCATTACTCTGTGGAAACTTACTATCAGAAGAGTGTGGAAAAGAAATAAATACTTGAAGCGTTACACAATGACCGCGGCAGTGATTAACATTAAATCGTAATGGAGCAGCAGCCGGTGTGAAGTCGTGTACACATTGATTTTATTGAGCTCAAAGTATCAGGCGGGGCTGGTTTATTGTGTCACATTAGATCAGGACAGATAATATAAATGAGGGTTTCATAATAAACACAAAAAAAATGACAAAACACTCGACAAGTAAAAGGTCTCTGTCAGCAGGAATACAAACTAACAGTACAGAAGAGTCACTGCACTGGATGAAACGCCTCACATTTGTCATTTAACTCACCTTTACTGAGAGGAAACTCCAGACCGTGTCCTCTGGTTGAACTGGAGCCGCCCCGCGGTTTTCTGCCGGCCGCTTGGATTCCTGCTGAAGAGTTGCTTTTTGGATTAACGCCTGGAAAAACCCAACAAAAACAAACAGCTGAGGTCACACCGAGCATACCTGAGATTATACACCTGTGGACTAGCATCTAGTTTATTCTCATCCAGATTGTTTGCTTGTTTGAATCCTGGATGACATTATCTTTAGGAAAAGAGGGTGAAACTGATCTCCCAGCATGCACTGGGGCAACAGATCCATTGATTTAAGTCTCAGCGAGCTGTTTCCTTCTCCTGTGACTCATTTAATCTTAAATAATTGTAATAATCGTTGTGTTCAGCTTGTGATTAGTAATTTCTTCCATATAAATCTCAAGTGACACGACAGAAACATTACTTGTTCTCACCAGGGACGTATCTGGACTGGCGGAGGTAGTGCTGCTTGGCGGACAGGGTGGTGGAGTCGGCTCTGTTCAGTCCAGCGTTGCTAATCATCTTTCCTCCTGCGCTGCTCTCTGACTCTGAAAATCTGGATAAAAGACAAGTTTACTATTTATATTTCAAACCTCTCACGAGAACATTTTTCATTTTAAAATTAAAGTTCTCTGACCTACATCCGAGTCCGACCAGAGTCCTGTTCTTCAGAGATGTGATTGTGGGTTTTTTGGAGATGGAAACTCCAGCGTCTGCGTCGTCGCCGTCGCCCCAGCTCTCGACTGACTTGAAGGACGTCTGGCCCCATCGCCGGCGTGCCGTCCGGGCCCCGGGGACACTGTTCTCTGCTCCTGCAGCCGCTCCACGCTGGTGTGGAGAGAGGATACCTCTCAAAAACCTAAACCTATATCTAAATGTATCCTGCTGGAACTAACTGGACAGATTTAATATATATGGCGTGATGGGTTTAATGTGGGCATACGTACAGTTTGCCAGCTTCCTGGTTGTCTGTTTTTCACCAGGCTGAGAGGCTCCTGCTGCCCCGCTGTCATCATTAACTGATGTTTGCTCGGCTCCGTGTTCTCCTGGGGGACGGCGATCTGCTGCAGAGGCTTGTGGCGACTGGTCTGCAGCTCTGTCTTACAGAGCGACAGAGGCTTCGGATCCGTGGCCGCCTCCTCAGAGACGTTTTCCTGGGCTTTGTGCTGATGCGAGTACTTTAAAGGAGCGCCGAGCGTCTGGCCTACATGGAAGTATGGATACCTCAGAGCCTGGGACACGCAGCCAGAAGAAACCAAGGAAAAAGATCAGAAATTATCTCCTTTAAGTTAAACTTCAGGCGCAAGATTTAGAGGATGAGATGCTTGCAGTGTGGCACAAGTATTCATCAAGCGAAGGAAGAGTAGGTCGTAAGAATAAATGATACAACAAAAATCTATACAAGGAAATAGAACGTACTGACGCGATTAACCTTTTTCAAAGAGTGGTTAAGTCGTAATATGCTCAGCACCTGTCTAATACCTTGAATTATGTTGAATTATATCTACCTCAACACATCCAGATGTCAAATTTGGTTTCACGTAAACTGATTGATTCCCTCTTGGACCACGGACGCCAAAAACAGGACTCGTCGTGTCGGTGTCACCTCTTTGTGTTTATTCCAACCGTTCTACGTTAAAACTCAGCAGGTTTTAATTGTACCTGAGCAGCACTCGGCCTCTTCTCGGGGTCCCACTGCAGCATGTCTCCCATCAGTGCGATCGCCTCGTTGCTGGCGTTGGGAATCAAGGATCTGAGGCTGGCGGGGACACACTTTGGGAAGCGGAAGTTCATCGAGGTGGCCAGGTTGTAGCCTTCGGGCCAATCCGACTGGTGCGGCGAGAGTCAAAGAAAAGAAGCACGTCACAACACGTTAAAAGTGACGAAATGACTACGAGGGCCCGAGCAGAGAAGATGCGATTAACCGACTTCGCTCACATTCGCCGACACAGCTCACCTTCTTCAGCGTTCCCAGCACCTGACAGATCTTGAAGATCTCATCCACCTCGCTGTTGCCTGGGAACAGAGGCCTGAGGGTGTACAGCTCCGCCATGATGCATCCCACGGCCCAGATGTCGATGGGAGAGCTGTAAGAGCTGGACTTGAGCAGAACCTCTGGCGCTCTGTACCTGATATAAAGAATATAAAGGGAGAGAGGTCTGATGGTGATGATGATTTAAGTTTTATTTGGGAATATTCTGTTTTCTCTTCTGCGTTTTATTACAGTTTGTTCCTCAATAAACCAAATTTTCCTTCACTGGAAACACCTACTGTGTGTTCTGACTCCTTTCTACCAGAACCAGCAGCAAACGTTTTAAGCAATCTAAGCTACAGTAGCTCGTCTGTCGGACCAAACCACACTGGACAGCCTTTGCGCCCCACCTGCATCAGTGATTCTTGGCCCACCCTTCAACCTGTAGCAGATCCACCTCTTTTCCTTCCTCTGACCACTTTTGATAAGATCCTGAAAGCTGCGGGACCAGGGACACCCCACAAGAGCTGCAGTTTTGGAGACTGCTCCGACCCATTTAGCCATCACAATCTGAACCTTGTCAAAGTCGTTTAATGCTTATAACACGTCAGTTTTGAGGATAAAATGTTCATTTGCTGCCCCAGATATCCCACCCACTGACTGGTGCCATGATAGCCATATAATCACCAGTCGTTCATGATGTTATGGCTGAGAATACCACCTCTCTCACCATCTTGTGGACACGTAGTCTGTGTACGGAGGCTGCGAGCGGATTTCTCTCGCTAGTCCAAAGTCTGCGATCTTCACCAGCTCTGGACCCATGCAGAGCAAGTTCTCTGGTTTCATGTCTCGATGGAAGTACCCTAAAAAACACAAGAGCCACTCAAATTAACCCGCTGCTGCTGCTGCTCCAAAATAGCGGTGAATACTACTGCTACTCCTACGACCACTTTTACTACGCCAAGACATCACTCTCTATTTTTTTTTTTTAAAGGGAGAAGAGAACCAGGAGTCTCTTACCGTGCTTATGCACAAATGCTAAGCCGGACAAAACCTGGAACAGAATGTTCCTTATCTCATGTTCAGAAAACATCTTATCTTCCCTGGCAGCGGCAAAGTGGTGAAAGACAAAAGCAAGAAAGAGCGGATAAAGAAAGAAAAAAAAAAAACACTGTGCAAACAATTATGTCGTACTGAAGCGGGAATGACACCAACACCCACAAGAAGAACTAAAAACAGATTTCTTTGGGAGAAGCTAAACTTTGGTACCACTCACACCTCCTCTTCTCTCACTGGAGATCAGGAGAAGTGAGTCATTCTTGGTTCGGTTGGTGCATATCATTCACTTTTCAGGTGTTCATTTACTGAATTATTAACTGTTTATGTAAATAAAAGCTCAGTAACACAGCATTTCATATGAGAAAAAAAAGACCTGTATGCATTTAAGGGCCTCTGGAGTCACCTACCATGTTTATGAATAAACGACAGTCCCTGTATTATCTGAAATGTCATGTTTCTGACAGCTGACTCAGGGAACAACTCGCTTCTGTAAAAACGACACACGATGACTCAAGCCTCCCAAAATAATTCTCACATTCACATTTAAACAGCAGTTAAACCGCGGACGTTCGCGTCGCGCGATGCCGTCTTACCTTTCCGTCATGAGCTGATAGAGGTTTTCTTTCATGTACTCGAAGACAAAGTAGAGGAAGTCGTTTTCTCTGATGACCTCCTTCAGTTTCACCACGTTGGCGTGGTTCAGCTTCTTCAGTGACTGATGACGCCAAGTATTTAGGAAACACAATACAAGAGAGTCAGTTAGAATCGGGTCGTTACATGAGTGACCAAGGTACCCCAACCACCACCCAACCCCAGGCTGCTCCTGCATCTGGACGACAGCCTACGTAGTCCCCAAGTCTAAGACCACATCC
>JASGAT010340328.1:405-10932 GCA_030220025.1 Chelon auratus | reverse complement strand
TCCGACACGTTCGTAGCTGCAGCTGTGGTAACTAGAGCAGAGCTGGCAACCCGGATGACGAAACTCTACTGACTTGGTGATTAGTAGATAGGTGGAGGGTGGCGTCTCAGACCAAAACACAACATGACAACAATAACATCAGTTGAGGGCTGCAACTCTCACTTTTAAATGACAATATCCTGGCCGGACCACTGTTGTCAGTGATATAAGTATTTGAAATGAACATGATTTCTTCATGTCTAGTGACATATCAGGGCCATTTTATGATTAATTGAAATATATTTCTTACGTACTGTTCCTTTAAGCTAAGCTAAAGGTTTCTTGTTGTCTAGCTTTTTAGTTACCGCACAGGTATCAATTCTGATGCATGATAAAGTTACGATGAAACAAAATAAAAATCTTAAATGATGCTTTTATTCTGTTAAACCAGTGCAGCCCTAGTGAGATCTGGGAATAGGCAGCTGGAGCATTTGATTGTGTCCTCTTGGCTCAGGCACTATATAAGCCAATGTCCTTCCACTTGAGCAAATATGTGGTTTACTGGGACAGATGGAGCTAACTATAGCATCGCGCTTAAGGACACAGGATGCTACACCTCGCGGGGAAGCTTGACATTGGCAGAGCGGCATCTGAGCTTGTACGCAAACATAACAGATACAGAGCTATTTTACCGACGGCATCCACAAACGACCCACCTGTCTCCGTGCTCGACTCTTTCTTCTCCACCGCCCGGGGTTTGACTTCAAACATGTCCGGCCCTTGGAGTGGCGGGTGGAGGCGGGGGGGCGGGGGCTCCCCACTCAGAAAAAAACACAAAGCTGGAAAGAATACGGGAGCTGCTGTGGCCGTGACATCACATCCTGTCCCCCCGGAGTTTGACGTGCGGTGCCCACACACACACACCTTTACCTGCAACGGAGGAGAAAAGCACTGGGTGACAAAGAAAAACGCTCCGAGAAGCTGTAGTTGACTTTGCTTGTGTTCGCAAGCCGATTTAGAGGCAGCAAAGCCGTCGAGTTAATCTGCGCAGGCGCTAATGAGGCCGACTGGAACACCTCTGACTCCAGGCTGCCGACAACATCCATCAAGTCTTAATGATGCTTTCAACTAACTTCTGGCTTGATTGGAGACAATTCGAGGTGATTGAGAGAGGGACACGGAGCTAATAAGATGCAATACAGCAGAAGCGCTCAATGCAAGCCAAAAGACGAAAGAGGACAGGTGCATAACTACAGGTTACATGGTTAAAGGTCACCTGAGCAAGCCCTTCCGTGTTTAAAATTGGCAGAGCTCCCCTTTTAGTGGACAGGGAGCGGTTATGCTATTCTATAACAACAGATAAACCGATAAAACTTTTAAAAGATAATGCCAGCGGCATTTCGATCACTGACCCCAGAGCTGGCCTGGTGCATCTGTGAGATGTGTGCGGAAAGACAGAGTCCTTGGGCAAAAAAAACAGTCATCCTCCGCTTACATAACAGCGAAGCCGAAAACAGTGTACGCTCCACGAAGGAGATTAAATGAGATGCGATGCACGCAATGCCACAGCCGCGGATATACTGTACTGACCTACTAATGACAGCGGCACTGAACGACGTTAATACCGGAATGTTTTGTTCATCTTTTATTTAAAATGCCAGGACTGATCCTGTCCAAGCAACTGTGAGTCACGTCATGAGTAAGCCTGTTAGAGGCAGACAGTCTACACGTTACCTTCGTGACAATACTTAAAAGAGAAATTAAAACAGGAATATGCGGTTTGCATTATACTGGCTGCGCAAACACAACACGGTCTGGCTTGAACAATCTGAAACCGCCACTTAATAATAGTGGTGACACTGCAGAGGTGTAAAATGCACAGCAGTGAGGGAGCAGCCCTGAAAGTAGTGACTCTGTGAATCACAGACAGCACGGCAGCATCACACGCAGCCCGGGTCCGTCACGGGCTGTCCCACAGGGGCGCTCTGCTTGCATCAGCTTTTTACAGGCTTCACCTCCTTTCACGTCCAGTTGACACGTTCAGCCGATGCTGGACCCGCGACAGAGCGACCTACGACCTGCGCAGAAGTCGAAATGGCAGAATTTAAATGCCGTGTTCAAACTGATTTCCCCTTAGGCTTGTTGTGATTTATTTTACAACACGGCAAACTGGCCTGAGGTGGTTGCTTTAAAGCTTCAAAGGAATCAGGACATGAGGAGCAGCATGTGACCCCGACTGGGATCAGAGGCTTTAACTGTATAACCAGAAATCTCTGACTGGAACATCAGCAGACATTCCCTGTATCATGCTTCGCCAAAGAAATTACACCAACAACACTGTGAAATATCCATCTCATCTGACAGGCAACCATCATCCATCCAGCAAGTATCCTCCTTAATTATGTGCAACGATTTACTGCTATATTTTAAAGATACTTTCCTGGAAAGTAAACACATAAGCTACTTTACAATTCAGCAGCACACTAAAGGAAGCAGCATTATTTGTCATGTGTTTTACTTCACCTACAGTGGTCCGAGGAACAATGACTGATCGATGCTAATGCTAAATTGTTCTGTTAACGAGTTACTGTGACAAGACGTCAAACAGTGCAGCAGATGTAGCTATAGCAATTTGAAAACTGTTAATGAACATTGAGTTTTCCTCCCAAACAGACATTTATTTATATGTTAATGAGCTACAATTTATTTATCTTGTTTGTTATTTTATTATATTTAGCTATAAAGGCTAGTTTAGAAGGCTAAGAAGACGGTTAAATACATTATGTTAGCTAAAGTTAACGAGAAATGTTCAACAGGCCAGACCCAAAAAATAGTTAGCTGTTTTGACTAGTAATATATATATATATATATTTCACTTAATTTATCGCTAATTTAAAACATTTTATATTAAATTGTACATGCTAGCTAGCTAGCTAGCTGGCTTAATACTTTGGCTTAACGTTTTCCGCTCGTGAGGTCCGATGACAGCTTCACTGTTGCTTAGCATTGCGTTAGCTAACGGTGCCCTCGCGAGCTCAAACGCGCACAGCATCTCTCCGGCGGCTAGCACCGCATCCTTACAGGGGTTAAACAAAAATGTATTGCTATTTTAAACCTTACCCTATGTCAGTGTTATTCCCCCTCATTGGCAATTCCAGCGGTCCATGCGGACGTCTGTCAATCTGTTCACAAAGCCTCAAACAATGGTGGTGGTGGTGAAGGGAGGGAGGGAGGCAGACGGCAAACAGACACCGCGCTCATCAAGTGGCGACAGTCAGCCCGATGACGTGTCTATTGTGCGCCAGTTATCTGTGTCAAATTAAAAGTCCCCCCTTCGAAAGATTACATTTACGCTTCGGGGTTATTCTGCAGTTCGTTATTGAATGTAATAATCGCGACTTTCCGCGCAACGCTTATCGTTGTTTTTTTTTTTTTTCCACACCGATTGGTCGAATATGAACAGTTTGAAGACTGTGTCGTTTGGGATTTCGGGCTCTCATTTGTATTTTTAACTTGTTTACGTCGAAGCGCCGGAGCTGCTCCTGTCGAGAGGAGAAGGTAAACAGCAAACAGATGTGACTGACAGAAAATTACAGCTACGCGAACTATTGTTAAATCCTCCGGCGAAATATGCTTAAACCAGTAGCCGTGGCGAAAGGTTAGACATGCATTGCTCATAGCCCGTCGCTTAATTTATTATGTTTAAAGGACAGAGCAATGTTAGCTACATTTTGATAATAATAGTGCACATATTAGCCGTTTGTTAAACTGCTGCAGTCAAATTAACCAGTTTATGTTGTGATTGCATTGCGAATTTTATTATCAACATAGCCTATTTTTTTATATATATATATGTATATATATAGTACATCACAAACAAAGTCTGCATTAAAAGGTATTAAATGCTCAACTCTCCAGGATTCAGCCACATTTTGCATCCCGATGTGAACGCCACTGAGTCTCCTGGTACCTCTCGATCAGCTGATTGCAGCCAGGTGAGCTGCAGGCGGATGGATGAATGTCTGTCGCTGCTGCCTCGGATGCTGGCTGCCTTCTAATCTAGTGGGGGATCCTCCGTGCGTTTCGTATTACAACGCAGCGCTTCATCCTCATCCACCTCCTCCTCATCATCCTCCACCTCCTCCTCCTCCTCCTGCTGCTGCTGCTGCTCCCTCCTCCGCCCGCATCGCGATCGGTCCCCTGCAAGCCCGTGAGCGGATGAATGCCAAAGTCTGGGATTTTACAGTCGCCAAAGGGACTCCATGTCTTTCTTGGTAAGAATTTCACGCCGCATGGGTTTCGCTCGATGCCTCGCCGTCGCTGAATTGTGACCTGGTAGATGTGTAGTCACGAAGCAGGGGGGGTTCATGCTGATAGTGGGGTATGATCAGATCAAGTCAGATAAATATGCTTTCATGTATATGCAAAATAAGATGGTTTCATTGTTATTATTATTGTGAGTTAATGAACATGAGTGGTCAGTCTATTTATATATATATAGCAATGCAAATTGGAAAATATTAGATATTAATATAGGCTCTCTATAAATCCCTTGCATGTAATGGGCTCATCTAATTGTATATGCAGCTCTTACCTTGCTCTGTTGGGACACATCAGTCAGTCAGTTACCTCTTATCATCACTCTAATCCTCTCTCCACTCACCACTTCCGATAAAATGCCCTGTGAGTGCCTTCACAGCCCACATTCCCCGATGCTTGCTCCCCTGCCTCATCTCTGACCCCTTTCAAGTCGCGGTGAGGCAAGCCTCCACTCCCAAGCTCCATGTTCCCCTTCCTCTCCTCCCCTCTCCTTTCCCCCGTGGTCCTCTGGGGCCTGTCTCACCTGTGCTCCCTCCCCCTCCTCCACCAGGACTGTTCCTGCATCTCCCACACTCAGGTCCAGCCCATGGACATAGAGGAACCCTATGAGGACATCAGCCACCAGTTCCTGGTCAGTAGCCGAGACGCTGTCAGCATGCAGACAGGTGTCACACTGATGCTCTTCCCTCATATCATCACTCTTCATTTATCCGGAGCCTTAAAGTGCAATTATTTGCAGTGAAGTCCCAGTTAACACAGCCCTGATGACTTCCCCATGATGTCATCAGACTAGACGAAACTCCTCCAGAGTGCTCCCCCACCCCACACCCAAAAATATATTCTTAATGCAGTACTTCATAATGATTATTATTATTAAGTACTACGTAAGAATATATATTATTATACTGTATATACTTATAGGTAAAATGCTGGGCCAGTAAAAATGTGTGCGCTTAAAATCAATGAAACGCATTCTGCAAGTGTCGCTGTGAAACTAACGTACCCAAAAATCTGTCTGCATCACTGAACATTGCAAGCATCCTCCTCCTCCTCCTCCTCCTCCCCTTCCCTTCCCTTCCCTTCGCTCTGCTCTGTGTCACAGCGCCACCTGCTGGACGCACTTATCACCGCGACACGGCGGCGCAAGAGCAGAGCAGACCTGTCTGAAACTCACACAGTGTCATCATCACACTTCTGCTCCTTGTAGATATCCATGGAAGAGACGAAAGGGTTGCACCGGAAATATCACTAACGAATAATCTGTGTTAGTTACAGGCAAAATTACAGGTTATTCCATATATTACTTATATAAAGTAAAGCCCACAAATTGGCCGACAAATCCCAATATCTGATATCACGCACTGAGCTTCTCACTGATTTACTCCATGATTGCTTTTTTTTAAAGAAACATAATACTCCAGCCTTCCTACTTTTCTTATCCTGCATTATTTATTTGCGTTTCTAATTATTGTTTTGCTCTTATTACTGGAGGCGAGGCAGTGGGTCTACAACTCTGGAGCCAAATACAGATGCATTTCCTCCTTTGGTCATTAACAGAGACTGATTAGACTGCTTAGGGTCATTGATTTAATGTTCTGAGTCATGTTTATTGAGTGGATGAGATGCAGTTTATGTGTGTGGTGTATGTGTGCGTCCCCCCCGCAGAGTTGTGACGGCTCCGAGTACACTCTGCAAGGCCCAGCAGGTGGCGATGACGTCACAGGGCTGTCGGCCGAGCCGGCCCACTACCAGCTACTGTGCGAGCTGGGTGAGGACACCACAGTCAGAGCAGACGAGTTAAATTATCTTATTCACCATTTAAATCTTTAAAAAGATTTCACTACATGCTGATTTACGGTGTTACAGGGAGGGGCTTCAACAATCTGAGCAAGGTAAACATGGCGCGCCACATCCCCACTGGCCAGCTGGTGGCCGTCAAGCAAACCAACCTGGACGAGTGCACAGAGGAGGAGCTGCTGCAGCTTATGGTGAGCTGAACCCACGGCCGCGGCCCTTCAAGCTTTTCTCCCTCCAGTGTTACTCTAACTGATTGTGCCCAAAACCACAGAACGAGGTTCTGCGGTCCCGGCTCTTCCGTCACCCCAACCTGCTCACCTCTCGCCTGGTCTTCAGCCCCTGCTGCCAGCTGTGGGTCCTGACGCCGCTCATGGCTTACGGTGAGCCACAAACACACACTTGTGCATTGTGGCACTGGGCGTTTTCAGGGCTTTCCGTCTCATAGTTCAGATTTTCCATGAGAATTCTTTGCTCAGTACTTCTCTTGCCTCTCCTTTCGCCTGCAGGCTCTGCAGACACCTTACTGAGAACATATTTTCCAGATGGAATGAGTGAATCCCTGATAGCGTACCTGCTGTATGGTGTGCTGAAAGCATTGGAATACCTGCACCGCATGGGCTACGTTCACCGGTCAGTAGGAGACAAAAAACATTATAATAGCAGGATCTAAGCAATAACATAAACCCTTATTTTTGTCTCCTGTCAGGGGGGTGAAGGCCAGTCATATCTTGCTGTCAGGAGAGGGGCGTGTCTACCTCTCAGGGCTTCACAGTGTTTACAGTATGATGCGTGAGGGGAAGAGGGTGAGGGCTGTGTTCGACATGCCTCATCACAGCCCGGCCCTGCTGCCCTGGCTCAGCCCTGAGCTGCTGCGACAGGTCAGGACTTACCGGGTTGTTGCGTTGTTTCCACATATATCATGCCTGCACATTTAAGCCTCACTGTAGTAGTGTGTTCTGTCCCTCCTCTCCCTGCGCTGTTGTCCTCAGTAGGACCTGCACGGTTACGGAGTGAAGTCAGACATCTACAGTTTGGGAATCGTGGCTTGTGAGCTGGTCAGTGGAAGGGTGCCTTTCCAGGACATGCCGCCCACTCAGGTAATGGTATAATCTACCCATGTAGCTTTAAAGGATCGGTTCAAATGTCCGCGGTTTGCATCAGTGTCTGATCGTCGTCCGTTCAGATGCTCCTTCAGAAGCTGCGTGGCTCCCACTGCTGCCTCCTGGACGTGGCCCCCTTCCCTCTGGGCGAGCTGGGGGGTTTGAAGGTGTCGCGGTCCGGGGTGGACTCCGGCATCGGGGAGAGCGTGGCCACGGGAAGCCTGACGCACAGCGCCACCGCTCCCCCCACCGACCGACCTCAGAGCCCCGCGCCCAAAAACCACTCGGCCACGCTGCACAACCTGGTCCAGCTGTGTCTGCAGCAGCAGCCTGAGCGCAGGTCCGTACAGTAAAGCGTGTATTTGACACTTCAAGTGACACTCACAGATTTTAATGCAGCTGTTTTTGTCTTCCGTAGGCCGTCTGCATCCGAGCTGTTGACCCATGCCTTCTTCAAGCAGGTGGGTTTTCTAATCACAATGTCTAAACTGGGAATGAGTGTAAAAGTTCACTCCAAACGCATCTTATTTGTTATAAATGCCTAGAAATAAGTCTTCTTCATCAGCTATGGGGTATTAAATAGTGTTTCTGCTGTTTTACAGGTGAAGAGGCACACCAGAGACTCCTTCCTCAGCCTCATGTACCCAGCAGTGCCCCTCGCCAGCCCCGAGGACCCACCCGTATCCAGCCCCCCCGCCCCTTCCTGCCACGGCCCGCCCTCCTCCTCCACCACCGACGCGGCAGAAGCAGTGTGGGACTTCTCCTAACCCCTCCGCGAACCCTGACTAGCAAACCAAACACAAGACAATCAAAGCAAAGCAATGAGGCCAAATCCTACTGTGCTTTTATTTTATATTATCATCAACCCCGACTCTCTGAGCCTTTTTAAAAACAGTTTTGTAGTTTTTATTTTTATTTTATACATGTCTGTCTGATATATAATGGGATTTTGAGTGAGTCAGGTGACTGTGAAAGTGCTGGATCAAAGAAGCTGCTCTGCTCGTATACGGACCCCAACTAATAATAATAATAATTATGGACTGGGTACGAGTCACAGAAAACAACACTAATAATCACGCACTTCCTTTTTAAGTAGCAACTTAAAGGAAAAGTCACCCTGGAAATGCGGCGGTGTGTCTGGGGACGATTTGTTAGCTTCCATGGATACCAGTCACGTTCAAGGTGGTGACAGAGTAGCTGCTGTTCTGCTGCAATGCCACTAACTGAAACCTGAAATCAGGAAGTGAATACACCGAGAAGTTACTGAAGGTAACCCAGGTACTAAAAAAAAGCAAGTAAGAGATTATGTGAAGGTGGATTTTAACCTTTTAAACTGTTATTATGTGTTCAGACTGTGAATAGCAAATACTGACATACATAAAAGGACACATATGCTCATATGTACAGTATTTCAAATTAAGAGCTTCAGGGAGGTGATAGGTATTTTCCTCGGACAAATCTGGACATAAACACGTCTTTCTGGATTCATCCATGCTCTTTATGACTCCAGAACATGCCTAAAGTTGATCAGTATTGAGGTAATTCAAGGTCTTTGAATGCAATGGTACACTACAAAGAGGAAATGTTAATATTTAATATTAGACTCACTTTTAACGGCTACTTTTGCCAAAATTTAAACAAATACTGTATAGGCTGTAAATGTTGTTGCCCACAGCTAACTACCTGACTCCGTGGCAGCTTTATCCTACAATTAGACTTTATTATTTTTTACCACACTATCCCCGTAAAACAGAGTTCATCAATCTGCCCGCATTACCTGTAAATATATCTCTGCTGTACGTCTGAACGAATATGAAGACAGTGTTCCTGTGTAGGAATTTTAAAACTTGCCATCGTGTCCGAGGGACAAACTGTGCCGTGAAGGAAAAAAAAAAAAAAAAGAAGCACATGAGCAATAGACTATATCTCCCATGTAGCGGTTAGAAAGTAGAGGGAAAACCTTCCCTGTCCTGATCACCAGTGACGCACCGAGAGAGTGTTTCTACTGTGCCCTGTGATGACCACCTATCCGACAATGCCTTTATGTTTGAATGGAACCTGCATTCAGAATATGACGATATCTCTGTAACTGTGATTACGTGTACTGTGTGTGAGAACTGTGACTTGCAGTACACATCAAACATGATAGCTGTGTGAGCCTTATATATAAATATATACACACATATTATAAATGATATGATACAAAACTGGATTTCCAGACTTCCTGTTTCATTGAGTTTGATTTTTGTGGAAAGAGGTGATGTTTATGTGTGAATGAAGGTGGATTTTAAGCCAGTTCTTATTCTTATTATTTTTCTTATTATTGTTATTATTATTCGTAGTAGTATTTATTTGATTTACCACGACAAATAGCAGTTCTCTTCTTCTCCACCATGTGGCGTAACATGATCAAGCTACCGTGGCTCTGCAACTGTGCCCAGCCCTTAGCAACCACGTAGGTCCACATCGACAACGTAAAGGAGAGAAACTGTCGCAAACTCACTTTAACATTATAATGAATGTTGAAAGCTAATTTTTGGTCGCTATTATATTTTACTGTTTAACTTATAAAAAAATTACACAAAAGAAACGCGCATACTATACTAAAACTAAAGCAGTTTAAGACGGAATATGTTTGCGGGGCTGGTAGCGTTGTTGTGCCTTACGCTTTCAGTGTTGCCTGCATCCGGTTTACCTACCAAATTAAAAGTGCATCTATTATGCGCAACAGTGGTGTTGGATGCCGAATACGTATTGCAGTTAATTAAATTACACCAGTTTGTTGTTATGTGTCACCAATCAAATTATTTTTAATATTTTGCTTTACTCTGAACTCTATGATTAGCATATTTTCTTCTATAAAAAAAACAATAAATAAGAACTGTACATATTAAATTCATGCATCACATCTCTTCTAGAAATTATTATAATTGACAATTACATATGCTGCATAAAAGAATTATAGTCTTTTAATGCACCTGGGCAAGTAAATAAGATTAAAGCAACTTAAAAAACCGTTGAGCCCTCTTATTTTGAAATAAATCCTGGCGGACATCGACCGGAAGTTGCTGTCCGGTGCATGCGCGTTGTCATTGAGGGTAGTTTGACACAGTGAGAGCAACTCTGGAAACGGCGTCAGTGACAGTTGGTCGCTTGGTTTCACAGGTGAGTGGTCTTCCAAGTTCTCGACGCTTTCCGTGGTATTTATCACGTCTTGCGCGTGTCGACCGCTTTTACGGGAGTCTTCTGTAGCCGGGCAGGTTTGGGGCGGACGAGGCGTTCCTGTCACATGAGGAGGAGGAGGAGAAAGGGGGGCTTAAAAAAATAGAAT
>JASGAT010340327.1:1235-14286 GCA_030220025.1 Chelon auratus | reverse complement strand
AAATTATTGAATTAAACTGAAAATAACAACGTGGTAAATGTAGATTTGAGCCATGACTTTGAGTGATCAGACATTACTTCATTATTTTCAGTTGGTGCCAAGCACGAATAGGAAGTGAAGGCATAAAGAAATGGCAATTTGGAGACGCACATTTTAAAAAGAACCTAATGCAGACTATAAATGAGAGAAGTTTGCCTGTGATGATCCAGACAGCATATTCCAGAGGTCACTCAGAGTGATCCTTAAGAGGATTTTAATTAAGCTGCATTAGCGCTACCGCACCCGAAATGATTGGGTCAAGAGACTTTGATATTTATGGTTAATGATCATGTGGGAAGCACACTTACTATAAGACTCGCCCTCGAGGGACGTATTCAATGGTAAGCTTTTTACAATCATCGCGAGCTGCTCTAATTTCCTAAATGAAGCTTTAGAAATAATTAAAAGGAAACATCCAATAGGTTTCACCCACTTTTGCGTCTAGCGCCGTTGCCTTTTAATATCACCTACAACTTTGTACAAGATGTCACAATTTAATGGAACACGTTTGATGTCATGTAAGGGGGTTGGAGTTGGACTTTAATAAGGCCGTTAAGTGGTAATGAGACTGAACGTTGCTTCTGAGAGGCCACGATGACTACTTAAACACTATGGTCGTGAAGGCCCCCAGTTCCCCAAGGGCGGAGACACCAAAATGTTAACTGGATTACACTACTACTTCTTTGAAATAAGTGTAATCCTCTGCTGAAGCTGCTAAAAAGCCTTTTTTTTTCTCCTTTTATTCATTATTTTTCTGTTCTCTTCCTTTGATTCTCACCTCTTCAGGAATAGAGGCAACGCATTAGAGCATCCACTGAGAGATTAGTTTATTATTGAATCCCTTCTGTCATTTATAAAATACACGGAACACGTGAAGAATAGCATTTCTACTCCAAGTCGGCAGGTATTGATTGCCATCCCAGACAAAGTAAATGTAAATGTGTGAAGGTTTAGTGGCGGTTTAGACAAAGTATTACCCCAAAATATGGTGATTAATGCCGTGACAGGCCTTTCAGAACGTAGGGTGAACCTGTTTGAAAAGCTGCTGTTATGTGGAGACCAGATGGTACGGCCCTGAAAGCAAATTAATTACAGACTGGCCAAGGTAGTAGGTGTCTAGGTCCTTGCATTACGCTCGCCTCCCTCAACCCTGACTTTAATTATATTCATAAAAAAAAAAAAAAGTAAAGGTTCAAACAAAACAGCTGGATAGCAGGACCAAAGCTGTCTCCTGGAAATTATGGTTTTATACGGCTAAATTGCGGTAGCAAATATAGCTATGCAAGTGTACAAAGTTAGGAAAAAAATCTTCTTTAATACAATGACTTGAGACACAATGATTTGTTTAAACTTTTACAAAAAGCAAGTGTTCCTGAACCTAAACCCCAGTCTGGACGCAAACAACAGTGTCCTGGTGTCAGAGCTCAGACGAAGTTGCTGAATCTCATTTGCCCCTGAACATAATTGAGAAAATGATGCAGTTTTACGGCGTACAGTTGTGATTTCAGACAGACGGGGTTGGCTGAAAGTGGTAGATGCGCAGGTAGATTGTGCGTGGCGCATTCAGTGACCAGTCACGCTGCATACCGAACAAACAAGCCCACGAGGTCTCGCTTGGGAGTCGATGAAAGGAATAACCGAAACTAATCGGTTTATATATCCGCAGATGACGGTTCCGTATCAGGCTTAGAGATACAGAATTTCATCGCGGAGCCTTAATTCTCTGTAACCATGCCACTCGACTCAGAATAAATGTTAATATCATGTGCTGCTGAACTAAATTAAAGGGCCAGTACTGCAATACATTAAATGGAACCAGAAAGCTGACTGTTAACTGTTTAAAGATAGAAATGAACCAAAGGTGACCTATTAAATGGTTTTCCACAGACAATTCCTGACTGCCTTGAATTGAGGGGCAGGCGATTTCATAACAGTTTTCCTCCATGTTCCTGTGCGCTCACTCAGCTGTCACTCGAGCCAACAATTTGCACTGGGGCTGTTTGTTTGTTTTTTTTCCCCTTTCTCCCCTCTCCGCCATAGTACTATTATAATTATTACTATATTTTTCCCTCCTGCTCCTGATTGATAGTATCCCCCCCCAGACACAGAAAACAAACATAACAAGCGCGGTCTCATGTTGACCTCCCCGCACCTACAGGCAAAAAAAAAAAAAGCTGCTTTGAGGCTTGGCTGCGTTATTCTTCCAGTTTTAAACAAAAGCCGGGTTGACAAGTAGAGAGGGACGGCTTAGATAACTGATGCGGAAGAAATACACCGGCAGTAAAATGGATATTTCGGAGCAATCATTTGTCACCAGTCTCCGGGAATGAGACGGGCACTTAGCCTACGCTGGCCTGTAACCATTCAAAGTATAATTAAAAATCTTGATTACGTAAAAGAAGGACATTATCTTGTCCCCTAAAGGAAACTTATACAGCGGCAAAAAGAAATCTGTTTGATTATAGGTGAGTGGCCCAAAATGTGAATTAAAGTGAATTCTTGTGTAGAAAACGAATACCAATTCATGTTTTTCTTTTTTTCTTTTTTATTTACTGGTGACGCCAAATGAACTTATCAGAGGCAGTAGTGAGGTAGTGGACACGACATAGCCTCTTGGTGCACTCTTCAAGCCCTCTTGAGGTCTGATTTAAAGCCTGTTGTTTTTATTCCCATAAATACTTGGATCTAGGGAGGGCAGCGTGTTTTATAGGCTGGCTGTCTCTGTTTCCGCTTACCAGAGTTTACAGGAGGACGGGTGTCATATAAACATGGTAATATACCAGCCTCACTCATAAGCATTCGGGAAGAAATACTCAAGGCTTTATTTCATTTTATCATAGTATTTTATCATGGCCAGACAGGGGGCAATAATCTGCAGCGTAAATGATTGCAGGAATGTGTGCAAAATGGATGGATGGAGGCTGGTGCAAGGCAAGGTGAAATTAGTTCAGATATTCCTGCATCAAATGGCTGCTTTGTTTTAATGCCACAGGTTATTTGAACACGTGCGGAACCCAGATCAGGGCGTATGAGATATTTTATAAATGCTACGTTTAATTTTATTTTTCATTTCTTTTTTTCAACACAGTCATGGTGTTCGCGGCTGAAATATGCAGGGCACTGGTGAAGACGATATCTTGACAGGTTAATGGACATCAAATTCAACGTGTGTAGACATGAGTCTGGAAGTTAAATCTTTGAAGTTTACAGGGTTGAAATGAGATCTGGATCTGTTCCTGCGGTTACCAGGCAGCTTTAATGGAGAATTACAATGCAAAATCGTACAACATTGACTCCTAACCTGGGGGACGTAAGAGATTGTAGAATAAATGGAAGGGATTGGAGTATGATTTAATGATTCGCGTTTTTTGTCTGGTGTAGGTTTCTGATTCTTACAGATAGCTGAATGCTGAGCTGAGATGTTTGATGTGGTGGGCAGTGGTTTGTATTCAGTTTTTCTGAAAACTGGAAGGGAGCTAGATGGCCCGAGGGACAAACAACCTCCTTTAAACGTCCATGGAGCAGGACAGAGACAGCAGCCTGTCACTGAACAAGCTTCTCTGCCTGACTATGGTGTTGTGTAGAGGGTGGTGGACATTGTCCAAGGTCCTTGCATCTGCCACTGGTGTGAGGGACTCCAGCTCTGCCCCTACTACAGAGCCCGCCTTTTGCATCACTTTGTCCAGCCGCAAGTTGCCCTGCTTCTTAGTGCTGCCTCCCTATCACACCACAGCATAGAAGAAGGTACTGACAACAGTAGTCTGGCAGAATATGTCCAGCAGCTTCCTGCAGATATTTAACAACCTCCTGAGGAAGTAGAGACGGCTCTGACCATTTTTGTTTACTGAGTCTGCGTTAGACGACCAGTCCAGTTTGTGATCCAGATGTAGACCCAGATGCTTATAGGTCTGAACCACCTCTACACACTCCCCATTGGTGGTTACGAGCTGCAGGTGGGGCCTGGACCTCCGGAAATCCACTACCATCTCCTTGGTTTTAGCTGTATTGACCTTAACGTTACACATTTGTAATTGACAAGTGTTGCTCTTCCCAGAAGCCTCATCTTTTACATTACGCTTTTGCACTTACTACATTACAAGTTACCCAGTAATAAACTTGCTAAACTAGAACCCTCAGTGGCTTATATATACCAGCAGTTCCTTAGCAGTGGTGCTCTCACAAACTATGGCTGACGTTGGCATTTTGCCCACCAACAATGTTGTGTTCACAACTTTGCATGCTGTAACCAAACCCCTGGGAGTGCCATTTGACGGCAGCAAGTGAACCAGTACGCACAAAAGTTATCTCCTACATCAAGTCACAATAAAGACACCTGCTTTTTCCTGCTGTGACAAGTTGAGTGTCCTTAGCGGATGGAAAACGAAGAAATATTGTACTGCTGCTTTAAAATTATCATGTGTACTAAAACAACTTGAAAAATCACATGGTAGGACACTACTTAGTTTAAAGACAAAGCTATTCTGAGCTGATCGGGCATAAGTGGGCAACAGTTTCTGGTGACGTGTGGGTGTTCACATAAATCAAAAGAAAATGCCAAAGCTTTCGTATATTTGGCCGTATATCGTATAGGCCCATCATATGAATACAACAATTGTCGTATATCTGGCAACACTGGTCCTTAGTTGACCAAAAGTTTGTTTTATTCCTGGTTGAAGGCAGAACTTAGTAAAGTGAGGCTTGCAGGAACAAATCATATACACACAGTTCTTGTTTTGTTATTATATAGCCATTAAATTGTACAATCAGCATTTAGCTCATGAGAGTTTAACGCAAAAGTAATTGTATATCGCCTCTTTAATGAGATGAAGATCAACAAGACTAAATTATACCACACTTTTTTTCATGTGCAAGAAAACAAGTACAAAATAATACATTATAACTGCATAATACAAAGCACTATGCAAAAAAAAAAGCCTACTAACTCCATGTCTATTTTTAGATCTGTGCAAGCCTATAGGCTCTTTTTTTCTTATTAATACACCTGCTATTCATGAGGTGGTTTGCTTAGTCAGATGTTCTTTTACTTAATTATAAACAGTATCTCTACTTTACCTGAACAATGGGAATGCTAAGTAAGTTGCAATGCACCTCACAGGCTATGTTACTCAGCAGGTGCTGCATTCTGATAGGATATAGGATGTAAAAAGATATTTAATGCTGCAGTGATGTTTTTTTATTAATATTATTTTTTTCCTTCTATAGCGACGGATGAGCAAGCATCTCATTGCTCACATTTAGGACGTGAGGAGACAAGACTGTCCAATAAATACAGTCTGAGGGTGTGAATTACATCCGTCCTCATTGTACGTGTCTCATTAAGCCATGCTGTCTTGATTGAGGGATGCACGGTGGCAAATTATGGGGGGAGAACTGTTTGATGAAAACGTAGTGCATGGGACAAAAAGATAAATAATGCTAGCAACTTGAAGGTGAGCACAATACATCAGCCCACGCGTAGAAATGAATGGACTTCATTCCCCCCACCGCACCACATGAAGAGTAAGACAACCAAAGACCAGACAAATCACACACTCCAAGGTGACAAGAGGAATAACTCGAATGTTCAATCACAGCAAAGTGACGTATAACCCTTAAGGGAGAGTTCCAAACTCTGTGTAATGATAAGTTGTATTCTGTACACTAGTAGACAGCAAAGAACATGTTAGTTTGGACTCTGCTTAAAATGTAAAATAAAATAAATACGGTCCATGCATATTTAAAAAGAAATATTTTCAAAGTCATGGAGCTGAGTGGAAGTTAAAATATCTGACATCCCTCCTTGTCAGTGATAACTAACATCCCTCTGTGATTCCTTCTTAAGAGAAGCTACGTGTCAGAATTAATTAAAGTTATTCATGCCAGCATGTCTGACCACTTTCAAGACAGAAGTGTCACATGTTGGTAGATGTTTTAGATTTAAATTTAGATCATGCTGAATAATGGCACACGGACCCCATCCAGCTAAAGGCATAATTGAAGTGCTGCTCCAGAGCGTAGATGGTGTTTTTTAAATGATGCTCAGCTTCCCGGAGTTCATCAGTGCACCCATTTCAGGAGAAAGCAAACAGCCAACAAAGGATTCGATGCTCAAAGACAACACGCTGCACTTAAGCTTGTTTGCTTTCCCGGCAGGAGGTGTAAAGGAAGCTGCACGCTGCGGGGTCAAACAACAACAACAGCAGCAGCATTAGGCACGGCTCGACCGGGCTCGTTGAGGATGCATTTAGATTTTTACTCTCGTCCAGACTGTTCCCCTCTCATTTTGTTCTTGGGATGTTTCAAAAAGTCATTATTCACAGATATTATCTAACGCTGCTCAAACACACAACCCAATTAGTGTGGCAGCTCTGGGATCATTTGGGAGGCTCTTTTAAAATTCTGTTTAAATGGAATGTTAGAGGCTACTAGCCAAATAACCTTTTGGAGACCCTGCAGGGAGACTAATGTAGTCAATATCCAATGGCACATTGCTTGTGAATGTGAGATAATGAGTATTTGTGGGTTCTCTTGTGTGCCTATTTATGCTGTGTTCATTTCAAAGCCTGTGGCCCACAGTAAGGAAGATACGCATGTTAGCTTTAAAATGGGCAGTTGTCCTGCCCCCATAATTGATCCTCATCTGAAGCCATGTGAAAATTACAGTAATGAGCTGAGTGATCTGAATTATAATTTGATTCCAGCTGGTGAACCTGCTCACCTGACGGCTCCTCTGAGGGTTTAATCAACACTGGATGATGTTCGGCAAGTGGATACTGCACATGTACCGTTCGGTCTACAAACTGACACAATGTTAGGAAGTGGGAGGTCCTAATTGAAAGTGTGTTTATCTCTCCAACACTGCACACTGTAATATCTCTCTGCAGTGAAGTCGGAATATACTGTATGTTTGATTAAGCGCGGCTCAGACGACAGCATTTCCCAACGCTGAAATCAGGTTACATCGCACATTTACGGACAAAGTAAACGTATATTTTTCATCCCTAATCTCAAACTTGCACACACAGATTTGTAAAAAAAAAAAACACAAAACAAAAAACCCAACACATTCTACACATTTCTGTGCCGAATCAGAAAGCACTGAATGCACCAGCTGATTCTAATAGGGAAATGTATGCAAAGAAAACAGGGACTGTGGTGCAACAAATTGCTGTAAATCTAGTGATCCACACTCCAGTCCAGCAGGTGGCGGCAATGTACTTAGCGGCTGGTTTTGCCAAATAATAATATTAATAAGAAGTTAATACTTTGCGGTGAGGAAAAAACTAAGCAGAAGTCTAAATGTGTAGACACAGGGTTTCTGTTCTTCATTCAAAACTGTCAGCAAAAAAACAGTAGCTCCCCTTTAATATCTGGCTACTGCAGTATGCTAGCTAACGTTAGCCTTCACTTATTTTTCTCAGTGATTATTGTTAGATTAATCATCTAGATTACCCTAAATATTATACGTGCTGGGCGGCACAGTGGCTAGGTGATTAGCACTGATGTCTCACAGCAAGAAGGTCACTGGTTCGAATCTATAGGCCGGCTGGCCTTTCTGTGTGGAGTTTGCATGTTCTCCCTGTGTCTGGGTGGGTTCTCTCCAGGTACTCCGGCTTCCTCCCACCATCCAAAGACATGCTCATTAGGTTAATTGGTGATTCTAAATTGGCCATAAGCGTGCGTGTGAGTGTGAATGGTTGTCTGTCTCTGTGTTAGCCCTGCGATGGACTGGCGACCTGTCCAGGGTGTACCCCTGCCTCTCACCCGATGACAGCTGGCATAGGCTCCAGCAGACCCCCGCGACCCTTAACAGGAATAAGCAGGTATAGAAAATGACGGTGCGGGTCCCGTTGACCTATACTGATTGTGAGAGAAGGGAGGAATTTGGGGACAAATCGTGTCAAAACTCCTGCACTCTGAGCCCAACATTACACATACACCAGGAAGCAAAGTCCATTTTCCTGCCACGACTTTATCATAAAAGAAAGTACCTTAAAATAAAACTTTAAAAAAACAATGAAACATTAAAAGTATGTCCGTTAGAACCATTTAGAGAAAGCTGCGCACGGCCAAAAGTCAAACAGATTTGACTCATTTCATGCTCGACTGCCAAGCCCGAGCTTCCACTTCCAGGATAAATGAGAAAAATACTTATTTGAAAAACATGATGTAAGGTCTCTAAAATCTGTCCGGCACTACTGTAAATCCATTACCCCTCCCATGGGGGAGACAGCCACTGACAGTTTCTTCTTCCTCCTACTCCTCCGCCTGATAGATGCCACAATTACACATTTAGCGACAAGTCAGATCACATTTGATCAAGCTGCTCTTTGCCATCAATATTTTAGGCCCTGTCAATCATTTGAATAGTGTTGAGGGAGATGGGGATGATGGTGTGGCGATGGGATGATGTGCTGCTCCTTTTCACGCTGTAGCGTTTGCAGTTTTAAGAAATGTTTTTTTCCCCCCATCATCATAACTTTATTATTACGGTTTTCTTTTCCTTGTACAAAGAAAAATCATTTGAAAGATGAACACTACGATATTGATTTATTCTTATTATTTCTGCCTTTTGAGACGAGCGGTAGTGCGAACTAACACTCCTATTATAGAGCATAACTGACTTGTGATTTTCACTCGTTTCCAGGTTCCAAGGATTTTATTGTAAGTTAAAAAAAACACAAGGTACATGAAAGGGAATTAAACTGAAAATACTAAAGCACAGTACAAAAAAAAAGCAAACATCAATAAAAACGAAACAATTTTTTTTCGTCCATTCTGATTTTTATTATGATAAAAGGCCACGGACACGAGCAATATCAACATTTGCCATAATCCCCTTCATGTGAGTGATTTTCTGTAGGATCATATCAGTTCATCATGATGCCCCCTCCCTCATCCTTCATTCCTGAAGACCCTGAATCAAAGATTTGACTCTATCACTCCCTCTCTTTCTCTCTCACTCACTCAAACCCAGCAAATGTCAGCAGTGAATGTATTAATTACATTCCCGCGATCAATAGAGGACATTAAGCATAGTTTACCAAACTCTAATGAAGTATGTTCGACCCCGCTGATCCTCTCTTGAGATAATTCACTTTCAGAGAACAAACATCCATACGACTCTCCCTGTTTCTCTTATTTTCTTATTTTCTTCCCCCGGAGCTCAAAGTTCACTGCAGCCGGGTGGCTTGACCAAGTCCAGCAGGGGTCACTGTGGCCTTTGGAGTAGCCTGTCAAATCACATCCGCCAGTCGCTGCACTTTCTCAGCCCCTCTGATGTCACACTACAAACGCACATCTTAAGGGCTTTGGCAGCACCAGATATTTTCCTGTAAAAGGGTTAGGGATTCCTGCATGCTGAGTAGGGGCAACGGGGTCTTTAATGGCTGGAGTAAAGCTACTGGTGGTAATAACTTGAATTATACAGTAGAGCATGTAGAGTATATGATGTTTAATAATAAGCTAATGGGCTCAGTAGCACGGCAGAAAAGGGAAAGGCATTCATTACGGTAGCAACATTGTGTTTTTCATAATCTAATTTTCACTTATGTGCTGCGTGTTAGCCGTGCCTTCTTATTATCTGGAGAAAATTTAATTCAAGGTAATTTTGCTTGGAGCCTGGTAGACAAAGAAAGCATTTGCTGTGACGCTGGTTACGGCAAGACACCTGAAATAAACCCCATCGTCTCTGTGAGATTCAGAGAAATTGTTCTCTTAATAGTGTCAGATGAATGGCAGCATGCCACCTTTTCATGGCTGAGAGTGTTATATTATTTGATGTGTATCGATTTGTTGCGTGTGTTTGTACCTGGGTGTGCGTGTGTGTGCGAGACCAAGCCATATTCACACCGGCCTGAATGGTCCATATGTGCAAAGTGCTCAGTGCCTTGGTTCAGCAGCAGAATGCCTCAGAGCATGTGTGAATGAGTGTTTGTGTTTTTCTTTGTTTTTTTTTTATTTCCAATCGGCTGCCATATATGCTGGTGCGGTGCAAGGAGTCCCGCAGCAAGAGAAGACAGAGCCACCGAGTAGGATTTTGTTTGTGTCTTTAGACGGCTGCATGCTCCACCGATGGCACCATGCAAGGACAAAAGGCCTGACAGACATAGCAGCTTGTGTGTGTGTGCATGAGGGTGGAGGTGTTTTGTGCATTCATGTCAGCGTCTGCCGATGTGTTGGTGTGTTCGGGAACATGTGCATTTGTGTGATGATGGATATTTGTGCACATGTGTGTTTGCAGCATCAGTTTCAGGTTAGCGTGCCCTGACCCCAAACATATCCTGTGTAATTAGCACCAAGGGTATGTCGTGTACCGGTGCACACCAGAGACAAATTGGCTTTGGCTTTTGTTTTTGTTCACTGTAGATTTTTTTATTTATTTTTTTGGTCAAGCTGTCTTGGTATTCTGGAAGGAGTAATAGACTTGGAGATCAGGCAAGATCTCCTCACTGATGACTTGCTGTGTAGGAACCTTGCCTGAAAGCCCTTTACAGCCCTGTCAGTCGGTGCTATCACGGGGCCCTGTCAATGACAGAAAGAAGTATAGGACACAGTGATAGATCCACCCGTGAAGAGCCGGCAATAGCGGCGAGAGGGACAGGAAGGGAAGGATGGAGGAAGAGATAGAGAACATCAAACCTAAGTAAATCAATGTGGCCTGCTCTTGTTGTGTCTCTCAGGCTGGAGAATGATTTGGTTAATTGGCTAACGATCCTCAAAGCCAAGCTTATCCCCTGGTGCAATTCTGACCCCCAGTGAGTTTGGCTGGGAGACTTTCAACTTGATGGTCTGAGACATTCGGTCACTTGTAGTCCAAATTGAAACATGGCAAACTGATAGGAAACAAGACCAACATTAACATTATGGTGACACAAACCTATCGTTAAAGGGGAATTACTGTTTATTACAATTTGGACCTTATTTCTGCCATAAAATACGATCGTTTACCCATATAACTTTGGTGTCATTTGGAGTTGTTCGGAAAATATTTAGATCTGCATATATCCACATAGTGGGAGTGACTGGGGCACCGAAACGCAGCCTCTAAATAACGCATTATATGCCGCAAAACTCATTAATTTCACCATTATTTGTTTTGATACGCTAGTGCTATTCCCCGTTGAGTATATGGCTATACGCGGATCTAAATATTGTCCGAACGACTCCAAATGACACCAAAGTTGTATGGGTGAGTAAACGATTTTATGCCAAAAATAAGGTCCAGGTTGTAAAAAAACTTAATTCTCCTTTAATTTGAATTAAATTGAGCCTAAGACCGTCTAAAGTAATCCTCTGGTCCAATTATCCTATAGACACATATAGTAAAATTATCATACTTGCAAGAAGCCGAATTTCGAATTTTCTGCATTTTCTTTGTGGCTAGACTAGAACAAGGTAATATGTAATAGCGCTTACAGTGATTCACTGGTGGAGATGAGTGACTTTACTTTTCTGAATTTGAACCATTTTACTTAATGTAACATTGACATTCAATAGACTGTTCTATAGGGTTTCTCTTAGCAATGTAGACATCCCATCTGCTCTAAGGGTGACCAGCACTTGGAACTGGAAGAAAAATACAATAATAAAAGAAAGTGTACTTCTCTTCATCACATATAACCTTGTACAGTGAATAAAAGATACTTCACAACGTGAATGTATTTAACCGAGGTGACGACTATAGTCGGTTATTAATGTCCGATAGCTTTAGCATGTGGCGCAATTAAGTCACCTTCCCTTGGGATGCTATGTGTGGTACAATTAAGGTTGAAGGATTTGACTTTCATTCAGAGAACATAATATAGAGAGTGCACAGACACTACTTAGGAAGTCCCTGAGTAGTGTCTGTGCACAAGAAAAAGTTTCGCCAAATAGTTATTAGTACCAGTATTGACTACTTGCCCACTATACACACTTCTGCTTACCGACTTAGAAAACAAATACAGCCATAGACTATGCCGGATGACATAAAATCTTCTCTCAGTTCTAAACATCACAGTTTGGAGCGTCACTGTGCAATTGTCGAAAACTAAAGCGATTCTGCGCTTCATAGTATGTGCAAAGCTTGGCGGTGCTGTAGGCTTGAAAGTTAAAGCGTGTCTATGTATGTACTTAACTGTGGCTTCGTGAATTCACAGTCACCGAATGCACTGAATTTCAAAACAGTGAAGAAGTCTACTCCCCTATTCATGTGCAGGGGCATTACATTCCTAACTAGCTTCTAACACCTATCTATCTTCTCTACACTTTTGTAACATGACATTTCCTCTCCAACGAGGTGGAATTTGTCCTAGTTTGGATTTGTGACGAGGTATGCTGACTGCAACCAGTCAAAACAAATAAATAAATAAATAATCCAACTTCCAGTATAGCAATAAATGAAAATACCCTAAATTCAGAAGCAACTGTGAATATATTCATGTCCAGGCCACATGAACAAAAATATCAGAGACTTGTCACCATCCTCTGCTTAACTGCACCTGAATACTCCAGTAACACTCCAGCACTGGTGTGATTTTATTTATTCTCAGTTCTGCTGCACAGAATATGCAAGTGCTTTCATATATATATTTTAAACATATTCCATTCAGAAACATGTAGCCACACTAGTAAAATAGGTACAAACTGCATATTTTTCCATCATTTCCCATTTATAGTGGGACTGTTAGGATGGAGAGGGCTACTGACACCTCCTTTAAGACCTGGGAATGGATCAGATTCTGTCAAGAGGTTGTATGCAGTGCAAGAGTGCAGACTATTCCCCGGCTTACAGCCTGAGAGATACTGTTGGCTCCAAAGTCATATTTACTGTGGGATTTCAACCACCATGCCTTGCAATCCTAAGGAAACATACCCTTCATTCACATTTAATTTGAAAGCTGTGTAGATTTCACGGGGCTCGGTATCTGGGGAAGCAGGGTGAGGAAGCAAGAAAGAGAAAAAGGAGGAATAAACAGAGTTGCTGCTTGGAGCTGGTTCTTTTTTATGCAAGTAAAGCTCTCCTTTCAAA
>JASGAT010340320.1:0-26224 GCA_030220025.1 Chelon auratus | reverse complement strand
GTGTGTGTGTGTGTGTGTGTGAGAGAGAGAGAGAGAGAGAGAGAGAGAGAGAGGGCCAGCTGAAGTATATCGGTGTATATTTCAGCATTTGCAGCACACTGATGATATGTGTGGGTGTGTATCACTAAGCTATGTGAAGAATATGTATGAATGTTAAGCCTTTGTGGGTGTGTTTGTAAGTAACCAATCTTTCAAGTCTATCAAATATATCAGGTACGCCATTTGTAAATTTAGCTTTGTGTGTTGTAGCCAATCAGGCGCAAATCCTCTAAAACCAAGGCGAAAGTGTACTTGCCATAGTTCTTCTTCTTGGCAGAGGACATTTGTCACAGAAGGTGAAAGCACAGGTGTACAAATGTTAGCTCAGTTCCATTAAGTGTCCCAGAAAGTCCTGACAGGAGCCTAACCCTAACCCTAACTGGAATGCAGCCATCATTAAAATGCTTGTGCGTCTGCTGGGGGGAGTCAATGATTACAATGACCATCCAGTGGTGTTTATAGCTATGACTTTTAATCTTTTTCCCAGGATAAGAGGGAACTTCAGTGTACGTTGATTGGTTGGTTTACTTAAACCGGCAACAGCCATTAAATTAAATTCTAAAGCTTTGGTTTCTATTCATTTTCAATCTCTCATGTAACATACATCAGTTATAGCTTGTATTATATATAAGATATATACTAGATTCTACATGTATGCTTTAGTCAGATGTGTGTTTATCTTGTTCCTCCTGCTGCTCTCTTCTCTCTGTTTTTCTGTCTCTACCTGGCCGGCCTCAATCAGATCAGTCCCTCTATATGAGCTAGGTTCTGCTCAAGGTTTCTTCCTGTTAAAAAGGAGTTTTTCCCGGTGGCTTGCTATCGGGGATTCAGGGGAGTCTTGAGATAACGCTATATAAATAAACTTTTATTAAACTGAAGTGAAGAAGTAGAACAAAAAGTGGAGATATGGACCAACAGTGAGGTCTAGGTCTTTGTCGGGCCTACACGTAATGTATAACTGGATAAGTCGAACAAAATAGTCATCTCCAGCTGGCTCACATTTTAGCGCTCCAATTGATGATACAAATGCAAACAGAAAAAGAGCCCCTAGGTTTATAGATCTCAGAGGAGCTCTTCGGTGTGTAGTTACCCTCAGAAAGTCCCCAGAATAGTTTTGGTCCAAAAAAACACCTATTAATGAGCTTCATCAGCACACGTGACAAACTAAAACCAAACACTCACTGGTGTCAGAGTCCCCACATCAGAGCTTCAGTCAGCAGGCCGATCTGGACTGTTTCACGCAACAGCTTTTAGCTTAATTGCTGAAGTTCAAGGACTTCAGAGCATGCAGACTTCAGAAAGCTTCTGGACGCTATTAACAACTCTGCATACTTCAGTTACTGCTCACAGGCTGCACATTTCTGTCGGATGGCTCTAATGTGGGAACGACCAAAACACACATTACGAAAACAAAATAAAAACTTGATGTGACAGCGAAGAGCTCTCCACAGCAAGAGTGTTTACCGCACTCTGTTGTCTTATAATGTAATCTTTACATGATTTCTTGGTACAGAAATTTGAGTGTGAGTTTTTGCTAATATGGGAGAATGAATGCTTTTAAAAAAATGTTTACATGCATTAAATGTGGCTCTAAGAAGAAGCACCAATGACAGAAGCTTCAGACATCAAATGTGCTGTATGATTTACAGCAACTCCATCTCAAACAATAATCCAAAGGATTTCACACTCTGTTTTCTTTCTTTCATTCACCCGATGGATATTTACAAGCCTCTCTGCTTAGAGCCAAACATATAGATGTGATGAGTCTCCTTTCAGTACGTTCAAATGTTTGTTTTTACAAATGCATGGCCATCAATCAGGACACAGGGCAGCGCTGTTACTGATGTATGTGGTCTGTGCTGGAGCCAAGTTCTTTAGTTTAAAACCAAACATGATACTCGCCAAGAGGAGCTGGGGGAAGGGAAAGAAAAAGAGAGACAGAAAAGAGGAGGAGGAGGACAAGGAGGAAGGGGGCTCCTGAAACTTTTGCATTTGCAGCTCTGAAAGAAAGAGAAAATGAACACAAGGAAGAGAAGTAAAGGAGTGGAAGGTGAAAATGAAAGAGGGGTTTAAGAGCATGAGAGGATAATTAGGAACTTGGGAAATGAAAGGAGTAGACAGAGTATTCCCGGGGGGAGAGAAAAGAGGGATATGAGGTCAGAAAAAAATGAAACAAATATTTTTGGGAATGAGAGAATACCAAAAGAAGAGGAGAAATTGGGAAAATACCACAGAGAAACTGAAAGAAGGGTAGGGAAAGAAAAAAGGAAGGAAGGAAAGAGTGGGAAAGGAGGAGCAGAGGGTGAAGGAAGGGAATCGTAAAAAGAAAGATACAGAATGACAAGCTGAGACTAGGAGAGAAAGAGCTGATATGAGCTGAAGATCAAGACAAGCAAAACTGAAAGCAGGAACAGCAAAGCGGAGATGGAGAGAAAAAAACATCTTAAGTGCTTTAATTGAAGTTGACACAATGAAAAAAGGGCAGATTGGAGGCTCTGAAAGAGGAGGAGAGAAGCACAGAAATGGGAGTGGAGAAGAAACTGAGGGGGAGAGAGCGGAGCAGAGGAGAGGAGAGACAGAGCTGACAGAGGAAGAGAGAGCAGATATGACAAGAACTGAGGAGGAAGAAAAAGAAGAAAAGACAGTGAGAACTTAATTCACCGGTCAGTTTCAAGCCTCTCTGACGTTGTCGTGAAACCCTCGGGAGCTGCTGCTACTGCTGCTTCAAGACTGAGCGCTATCAGGACCAAACAGGCAGCTGCCAAACCCACTGACACACACACACACACACACATATACACACACATATATACACAGAAAGCAGAGTTGGATATGACTCGTCCACTGAGGCAGTTTGGTGCGTTGGACTTGGACTGACAGTTAGGAATAACAGGTTCTACGTCCTGCCAGGTAGGTTTACTCTGCTTTTAACGTCTGTAGTGAATTACGTGAAGATGGAGTTGTATTGTGGATGTTCAGTGTTCATTTCTAAAGCTTTAAATTTAGAAATGATGTGAAAGTTTAACGTCTTGTCCAAACTACCGTTACCAGGAAAGATGCCTGTTTTGCAACAAATTGTCTCAAATTGTGGGGTTTAAACCCATGTCCTTTACTTTGATGAGCATCTCCAATAAGCATGACATGTACAAGTGTTAGTTTATGATATTGCAGAGGAAACCTTCTCTGTTCATAGCTGCCTATAGCCTTGACATTAAGAGTATAACTCAGTAGTTTGAATGCTTGCTGTGAAGTCTCAGAGCACAGAAAGAGCTGCTTTTTAATGCTGAGTGAAAAATGTGCCCTGGAAAGTTTGGCTTCCAGACAGGTGAGCATGAGTTTCCTTGGCTCCGTCCGGCTTAATGGGTGTGTGTTCCTCGAACACACTCAAAGAGCCGGGCATCGGATGATGGTTTACCAGGCTTTAGAGGCTGCTTGTTGTTGGTCTCCTGAGCTCAGAGTCAGTCTGTATTACAGTAATGAGATCATATCTGTTACGATCCACTGTTGTCGCTGAGTAACACAAGTTGTTTTCCAGTATTGTTACAGTTCATTCTTCAGTTTCAAAAAAACAGCACTGACATGACAGTGCTTGTGGGAACTTTGGCTGAACTCAGTTCAATTCATGTTTGAGTTGTACAGCATCCATTTTAAGCTCTTCTGCTAAAAAAAACAAAGCTGGGTTGGAAAGGTGTTTCTGACAAGCTGGCCACCAGATGAACTAGACTGTCTAGGTGTTGATCTCCCATCCTTTGTATACAGTGTGATATCACTGAGGCACTGTTCAGACCTGGTATTAACGTGCGTCCTAATTGATTCAGTGGTGAGTGAACAGCATTCAGTACAGGTGTGAGCACACCCAAGTCGCAATGAAGACGCATCCGAGATCTGAATACTCAGATCAGATTTGGAGTTGGCCTGGGCTGCTTGTGACCAATTGTGGGAACTAGGCGGTGCACAACTTTGAGAGGATTTGGACTGTTCCTCTGCTGCTAGATGAGTCTGTAATTCAGTAGTACTTTTATTGTATTCCAGGAATTACTTACATATTTTGCATGTCACAGTAGTATGGGCTTCAACTTTAGTGAAGTATTTCTGCACACTTGATGAACCATTGTTTTCATCCATCTTGTTATTGTCATGTGATTAGTGAGTTGTCGACATGATGCTTAAAGCATCACGGTACATTAGTGAAGTCGACAAACCGACTAGTCGACTAGTCTGTACAACCACTAGTGGTAAGACGTGTCCTGGCCACACTGAAGGGCTACTCAACTGTTGTCCTCTTGCATAATCAGAGTTTTGCTTAATTCATTCGGAAAAAAACGGACAACCTCTATTTCGAACAATCATCTGAAAAGACAAAAACACTGTAAGCATGTCTGCCTTTTAATATATTTAGTCCCTGTAGCTCTTAACTAACTAACACAATCTAAATTGTGTTAATTGGGTTGATTGTATTGTAAGTATTGACAAATACAATTATGGAATATTAGTGGGCTATGTATAATTCCCTATTGGCATGTGGTTAATAATTACCCATGAGTTGTAAGGTGTGAACAGTCACGATGCAGGTAAATACGAGGTCTGAACAGTCTTTCTTCACTGTGAAACTTTACAGTATCGTATTGTTAAATATGTGTAGTCCATAAAAACATTGATCAGAGTTGTTTATACTTACTTCTAGTAACGCCTAATCCAGGCAATACGTAAACACTGATTAAATAATTAGTTACCACTACTTGAACAGCAACTATTCACTCATTACTAATCACTATAACAGTTTAATCTCACTGATATGTTACTTTCTCATTACTACATAATTACCAACTCCCCCAAGGCATCTTACTTTCTAAGTAGCATTGGAGACAACTGCCACAGTAATGTGTTTGATAGATAGATAGATAGATAGATAGATAGATAGATAGATAGATAGATAGATAGATAGATAGATAGATAGATAGATAGATAGATAGATAGATAGATAGATAGATAGATAGATAGATAGATAGATAGATAGATAGATAGATAGATAGATAGATAGATACAATTTTTTTCCACTTTATCTCAAATTTTTGGGGAACATCTGAAAAACTACAACAACCTGATCCTTTTAAAACTAACACATGCAAGCAGCTGGTCAGTAATTCCATTATACTCATATTACATCCTGAAGAGTTTTATTCGTCCTACTAGGAACATTAGGCTTGACATTCAACAGTGGAAACTGACTTCGATGTACAGGCTTTCTTCCAGTTTCAGATTTTTTGTTTAATTCTTTTAGATTCAGAGGAGACTGAAGAGATACACTACGACTCTTCCTTTCATTTTATTCCCCTGCACCACTGTCAGAGATTCCCCTTTTTTTCAGTTTGGAGCTAAAATATCTGTTTAAATCATTTCCAGTGTCCAGAAAAACATTATGTTCTTCCAGCAGTTATCCTCAAAGTCTCTTTGGCTCTTTGGTATTTTATCGCGTCCTGTCCCCTCCGTCCTCGCTGTCTCTTCTCGTCCTCTTCATCATTTGAGAGGATGGAGGTTTCTGCCCTCGGAGCCAAAGCGTCAGTTTCTCATGAACCCCCTCAGTGAGTGCAACTCGAACTGAGCAGCTGCCAGAGAAAACAACAGCGCAACAAGCCGGGTCAGAATCTGGTGCTCGCTCACCCTCACTCTGTCCCGTCCTCTCTCTCTCTCTGTCCCTTAAGCTCCTCTTTGTCCCTTGTATTACTTTCTTTTGTTACACCATTATTTTTGTAGCTTAAAGTTCCCTGAGTTCAGTTGGTACCTTGTGGTGTGTGTGTCTTGGTCATTAGATGGACTCAGTAGGAGGTCACTGGTTCAACTGTGGCTGAATTTAAAAGTTAACACTTGTTGCCCGGGTAAAGTGTGTCTGAGGGGATCAAGAGACACCAACAATGGGAAAGCTTAAGAAAGCTCTTTGTTGTTCACTGAGTCTCTTCCACAGTCATACTGATTCATGCTGATTGCTTCCGACTTCTCAACAATGGGACCATTAGCAGTGAGGGTTCAGACACATTATAACCATTACGAGATGAACAGTTTTTGTCTTTGTGATCTGATGAGGCGTGCACATGTTTAGTATTGTTGCTGTCATGGTGGTATTGTTACTTGTTGTATTGGGGGAGGCCCCCTTTGCACTTTACACAAAGTGCTTTTGAAAGGAGGGATGGCAGAAGGAGGAGACTGAATGCAGGACGAAGAGGCTGACAAATGTGTTTGTAGCAGTCAACTGTCTGTGCTTTTCCGAAATGGATTTTGGACCAACCGCAGCTGTTGCAGTCCGAATCGCTGCACCGCGTAGTTACATTTCCAGGAAGGTGCCGTCAGGTGTAAGGTCTGGAGACTGGAGCTGTGCTGGACCTACGTGCATCTGTAAGCTTTATACCAGGGGTGTCAAACTCATTTTAGTTCAGGGGGCACATACACCTTAATTTGATCTCAAGAGGGCTGGACCAGTTACATAATGGGATAATAACCTATAAATAAAGACATCTCCAAATGTTTCCCTTTTAGTGCAAAGAATTTGGCATTTGTGCCAACTGCATTGACAAATTGCAGTTAAGATTTTGCAAATTCATCCCACAGGCCAGATTGCACCCTGTGACGTTTGACAGTATGTTTGACACCCCTGCTTTAAACTTAGATTATGTAATTTTAAAGTCAACAAGTTATTGTGGTGTGAGCATATTGTTTCCAAGAAAAACAACATTTTATATCAGGACACAAAACTCTGGACCTTTTACATTTATATCTTGCTGGCTGTATTGTTGCTGTGTGTGGGGTTGCGTTGCTATGTGTAGTAGGAGTGTATGTGCAGTCTGTGCTGGATGAGTCATTTCTTAAAGAGGTGTGCTGCAGTACACGTTCTAGTCTGAGGTGTGTGCAGATTTACAGCCTCTGTGATTTATACCAACAAACTCATCCTGTCAACAAAGTGGTGCTATTTCCCAACGGCTCCACTTCTATTTATTGCCCTTAAAATCACAACCTATGCTGGTTTCAATTAGTCACATGACGTCACCGAACAACCACGTTTTTCTGGACATGTGAGCTCACAGAAAGCTTATCTTGCCCCAGCCTCCGTGACCTCCAGGTCCGTGAACCCTCTGGAGGAATGATGAACTGAAAGAAAAATCCACAGCAGGATCAAATCCATCCCCCGCTGCACCACATCAGAGAGTTTGTGTCTTAATTGTGCCAAAAGAAAGATAATTGAAGATGTTCATTTGCTAACAAATTACATTAAGTGTCAACCAAGGGAAGCAATCCAGGAGAACAGATGGAAGTACTATAGTGGGACTGATTAACAGCAGCTCAGTGACATGTTACATTCTTTCCAGAAACATTTTTGGATGCGATGGAGCAAGTTTGGCCTTAAAGAAAGTTGTGTGAATCCTGGCAGAGCTTCTGTTTTAACTTAAGGAAAAAAAACATTACAGCAGCTGGTCAGTGGTTTGTCACCTGTGTTCAAAAATAAATAAATAAAACTCTACCCTTTTAGTTTAACAGTGCCTGATTTTAGCTATTATCAACTGATATTTTGTGAATATTACAGTGGCTGAAAGATCTCCACGTGGAGACGAGGATATTGGGCATAGTCAATATCACTATGACAGCACATTGAGAAAGAGAAGATGTAATGTGAAGGTATCTCTAGTATTGATGACCTTTGAAAAGCTGTGTATGTGAGCTTCAATAATTTTTTCAGTTCTGTGGTTAAACTTCATGCTTTTGATGTGCTCCTGCTCCTCTCTTAGTGTTTGTGCCCTTCGAATGGAACTCATGGTTACAACATGGGAATTTGTGAAGAGACAGCGAATGTTAATGAAATTCTGTGAGTTGTAGGGATTTCAGATTTGTAAAGTCAACTGTTATGTGATGAAAGTCAAGTCATATGTATAGCCTGTATAAAAACAGGCTGCAGCTCAGCACCATCATTAGCATTCAATAGTAGGCTACTCCACAGTGTGTTGTAAGATGGGATAGTGTAGTTGGGTTAAAAAAAAAAATGCAGTATTTCTCTAAAGCCTTCTCCGTGTACTGCAGTTAAAGGTTTAATAACTCTGAAATCTGTGCAGCCTCATTGTCTCTGTTACCACAGGACGTTTGGTGAAGTTGTTTACTGGTTGCTGTTGAAAGGATTTGGAGGATTTCCTCTGCTTGCGTTAGCGTTCCTCTGCACACTCATCCTCTTCAGATCAGTGTGCACTGCAGTAGTACTTTTCTTGTATTTTAGGACTGACTCACATATTACGCATGTCCACACACTGGGCTCCACACCTGTCTTCACGTGATCAGTAACTACTGACATGATGCTTAAAGCATCATGGCACAGCAGTGAAGTCGACAAACCGACTACTTGACTGTACAAACCCACCGCATAGCCGGTGTGGACAATGAATGACAAAGACTATTTCTGAGGTTCATGACAGTAACGCACAATAACAAGTGACTGTTTAATCCCAGATTTCTCATTGTGAGTAGTTTTAGTGCTGAATGAGCAACACCCCTTTGTAATCCACATTATAAACATTAGTCTAACTTGCCTTTATTGCACCATGAAATGACATGAGATATGGATATGAAAAAAAGGGCTTTACAGAAAAAAATAAGGATTTCACCACATGCCAAACAATCTCTTTAAGATATGCTACCAGTGGATATTGGGAATGCTGAGTGCTGAGTTTTTAAGTACCTGTTATGATGCTTTAATAAAGCGTTTTCCCACCAAAACATCTGCATATGCATTTACATACTTAATTTAAAGCCTTTTCAGCACAGCAATGTGCTTTAGATTAATAAGAAAAAATATTTCATTCAAGAGTAGGAGTGATTTCTTTTGCAAATGTTAGATATCAGGTGCATTTCTGGATGCAAGCGTTTTCATTGTTCTGAAATATGTCTTTAATTCTTGAAGTGGGAGTGAAGACAGAGCCAGATTGTCTTTACTTACGATATTACATAAAGAGACTTTTGTTACAGACCTCTTAGGAACTTAAATAGAACAAAGCTTCACACTCCCTTACTGGTTTCAGCTCAGCTTAGCTGGTCTCTCAGCTGGTTTGTGTCAGGTGTACCATTCAAGTATGAAGAGATCTCTCTTTCTTTATTTCTTTCTCCTAAACCCAACCTGCTCTCTCCTGTATTTCCTGTCACAATTCATGGCAGTGTGCTGACTAATAAAGCAAGAATTCTTAACAAATCTTCCTATTTATGATGTCTAACTTGTATTGCTGATCTCATTCATGCATTTAATATTATGTAACTCATCTCTGCACATAGAGACAGTATTAGTTCAACACATCATTAGATGGACCTGACACACTGTGTACACAAATCAAAATTTCATTGCATTAGCTCAGCACGGTATTTTTGTGTTTCTTTTCTGTCATTGTATGTCTCCTTTACAAATATATATTTCCTTCCAGACTTAATATTCACCCACAGAACACAGCACGCCCTTATATATACACATCACATAACCTTCGTTGTTGGGGGTGTTTTAGTTTGGGGGCCACATACAGCCCAGTTTGATCTCAAGCGGGCCAGACCAGCAACCTAACAGCATAATAACCTATAAATAACAATGACTCCAGCCTTTTGACATTTGATTTAGTGAAAAGAAGAACAAGTAAAGTAGGAGAATGTTTACATTTAACAAACTATCCTTCAAAAAATTAAATTTATTAAGAGAAACAAATGCACATTACCATTGTCTACTATTTAGTCCTAGGTCTCAGTGTTGTATTCTGCCCACTTCTTTTTCTAAAACAAATCAGGACAAATGGACAAATCAGGAATTATAGTTGTTTTCATTGAAAAAATGCAGTCTTCAATGTAATTTTTGCACTTTCACAAATTCATGCTGCGGGCCAGATTAGACCCTCTGGTGGACCGTTTTTGGCCCACAGACTGTATGTTTAACACCTGTGTTCTGTGTTGTTCGATGTTCTGTACCAATCGTTTTGTCCCTGTCCTGTAAGTGTTGTGGTTGAAATTGTGAAGTGGCACAACAGTTGTTTAATCAGTGCAGAATTATATAGACCACACTGTAAAGTAATAGTAAAAAGAACCTGTGGCACTGACACAGTGCAAAATTCTTTAATATATAAATAAGTAATAGAACAGGTATGAAGTAAAGAAAAGCATATTTCCAGATTTTAGAGGTTCAAGTGTGTCAGATAAAACTGACATTCACTGTGGATACAGTATAATGACATAGGGCTCTGCAACAGTGGTTTGCCTCCATGACCCTTTTAAAAATTTAATGACAGAAAAACATTCAGCGGGATGTATTTTGACATATGTCACATAATAAACTTCATTTAACTAGTCAAATCAGTTTAAAGTCATAAATGTATTTTTCTGGTTTTACAGGTTATTATTTTTTATACAACTTGGCATTTTTTATAACTGGCTGCCTTAGTTTCAGATTTTTGAATTGTGGATAGTTAAACTTTCCCTCAGCAGTTTTGTAAAGCCCAATAAGACATGCTTTATTACTGTTTTATGAGTGTAAATGGTTGCAGGAAGCCACTGAAATTATTCAGTACTGTGTCTTGTTTTCTTTCATTTTTATGTGCACTCATTTGCAGAAAGCTTTTACAGCAGAGCATATACTTTTGTAACAGCTGTACAATGGCAATCTGTGATTATAGGAGCAATGCTGCACAAAGCTTACCTTGTGCTTGACGATTAGTCACAGTATGGAGCAGCCGCTCAGGTGCTATAGCTGCTATAAATCTGTCTTAGACACTCATGCATAGCGAGGGCTTGACCAGAACTCTGAGTGGATAATAATGCTTTTATTCTGTGAAATGTGTGAACTTCGTAATACTGTGGAATATTTCAAAAATAATTCCTTCTTTCCAGACTGGAAATTAGTTAGTCACCTACAAAATGAACTCACAGGCTGAGAAATTTGCTTTACTTTCTGTAGTTTAGAACAGTTATTTCAGAGTTATTTGGGTTTCTTTGCCTCTGTTTGCCAGCCTCTTCCAGAGTGTTGTCGTTGTAGTAGTAATGCAGTTTTGAGCAGGCAGATTTTAAATGTTCCAACAAGTACACACAGTTTCAGGAGGTTCAGGAGGAAGTGTGAAAATGAACCCTGGGTTCAATTGTTGTTGCACGTTTTGAGATGTGAATTCTTGCAGCAGTGAAGAAGTAAGGACTATTGGACTTGTTTTAGGTTCCTCGAAGGCAATTTCCCACTCATCTAAGAGGCCCCTTCAGCTAACTTCAGCTCACTTAAATGAGCGCCCACACGTCTTAAAGTAAATGATCTGCACTTACACAGTACTCTTCTAACGTAGCAGCACTCAAAGCTCTTTTCAAATATTTTGCATGCATCAGTGATGGAACTTGCCAACAAGGGCCATTTTGGAGTAACTTCTGGTTCAGTCCGTTCCCAATAGCACTGTGTTGGCATGATTTCAGTCCAGTTGCCTTTGTTTAAGTTTTAGTGTACCATGACCTGAAAGAAGAGACATATTTATATGCACAACTTAAGCAAAACACCCATAAAACAAAATGTAATCACAAGCACAACTTCTGCACTCAAGATCATTGAGAAAGAGGAACAATGCTATTTCAGTCAGGAGAGACTTATTTCTGAGTGAGTAATAAAGATTAGATTTCATAACATACACGAGAGAAAAATGTTAAAGTCTTTGGTGATTAGTCATAGATTTAAGGGGGAGAGGATAAGGCTGTGCTTAGCGCAGGAAACCCCCATGGATTGAGACACTGATGGTGGTGGTGATGAGAACAAGAGACTGCAGGAGCTCTAGATGAAGTGAGGACTCTGATGAGCTTGACCTGGACCCTGGAGGTGTGGACTGGAGGTGAACAGGGTGGAGAAGGGTCACAGCACATAGCAGCAGAGGAGAAACATGTTTAAACTTGACAGCAAGCAGCAAACTATTATCATACATGACACTATTAGTTTCACATCAGTGCTATAGTAGCCTTTCACTCCAATACCTGTTCATGGTTTAGTTACTTTTACTTTAGGTTATGTCATGTTTAATACAGAGCAGTTGTTCCTAGCTGTGAGGCTGGAGCCCTCCAAAGGGTAAAAAATCTGAAGGTTTGTGAGATGAGAATGAGGTTGAGAGGACTGTTACACAACCGTTCTGTTACACAAACCTGTATCCATATTTTTATCTCTGGTTTTGTGGGAAAACATAGCTGTTTGTTTTTGATCCAGTCTCTGAATTAAGTAATCTGAAATAAACACATACTTATGATTCAGTTAATGTTCACTCTCTTGTTGGTTGTAAAACATGACCTCACACTCAGGACACTATGTAACTCACACTTAAGTCCGAGCTTTAAGGTCAAACTGAGGGTAGCTTCTCCAGGCCATCATACTGATCTACAAGCCCCCTGAGTCCAGTCGACACAACACACCGATCCTGCAACACTCCACTAACTTTAACTCTGACAGCCACTCAGGGTCAAAGGTCAAACTGATGTTCTAATCCCTGACAGGTCAGCAGTGTATGTTCAAAACGTGTTCCAGATACAACGTGGCTATAGTAGTGCTGTTAGCGTTCGACATAATCCAAAACATCCTTTTCATTAGCCCCAGTGTTGCACAAAAACGTATGTTCTGTGGTTTTCACCAACAACATTCTGACTGTACCTTCATGCATGTGGATGTTGGTTTGTCTATGTGTTTTACCAGCATGTGGTCTGCTCCCCTGCACGAGCTGTGGACCTTCTTCCCTGTTTACTGCTGATAGAAGACGATGTGCTCCTCTGCATCTGGCAGATGTGCAAAATACAACACAATAGTCCTGAACTGAACTGTGAGTGCTATTCCAAATTTAGGTTTGTTAAATTATGCACTCCAGTATGACTGAGAACACCTTGCAAGCTTCATCCAGCACTAACACAGAACGCTGCAGATCCTTCTGTAGAGCGTATTGTTATTGTATAATGTATCATAGTGTATGGCCGATGGGCTATGAAATGACATGGCAAATAAAATTCACATTCAGTTATGGTAAGAAAAAAGTAAGGTAAAAAGTTTATGTCCAGTCACAGACTTTTAGCTTCTTCAGTTTCCTGTTATTAACCATTATCTATACCCAACCTTGATCCTCCGTGTGTTATCTACAACCACTCATCCTGTAGAGCATCATGAGCTGGAGCCTATCCCAGCTGGCACTGGACAAGCAGCAGAATGCACCCTGGACAGGTCAGGGTCAGGTCTGTTACAGGGGTACAAACAGCTATTCATAGTCTCACGCACATTATATGCATGCTGTCTTTTTGCAAATAAATCACTGACTCGGCAAACTTGGACACACAGTATCTGCACAATTTAATACATATTTAATCTGAACAGAAGTGGAGCTTCTGTTACATTTACTTGAATGCTTTTCAGTAAAAAGCAGAATTATTAGACTGCATTATAATTTGTTTATCAACTTAAAGATAAAAAAAAATATATATCTCTTTATGTACTAAATTATGTAGAATTAACAACCACGGTAACATCTTCATCTCATGAAATGACAACTAACCCTGCTAAATTTATAATGTAATTCTACATGATCAGTTTCAAAACCAAGAATCTGTGACATCCGTCTGATAGCATAACAGCTACATCTGCAAATGGTCCAAAGTGGTCTTCAACCAACCAAAAGCAGCTCATGTCGATTTACTTTTCATTTCATGGGTTTGACTGTTACTGAAGTATGAATACAATTCACATTTTTCACCCGCTTCACCGTTTCAAATCCACCAGGATCTTCTAATTAAGCTCATGGATCATTGTTCCATGTGTTTGAGTGCCAGGTGCAGGAAGTCAGCCGTGTGTCTGCACTCATTGTAGCAGGGGTTCAGTGGTTTCACGGTTTCATGACCAGTTTCCCAACGCATCTGTTTTGTTTTTTTTCTCTACCTGCTGACGAGAAAAGAGCCTGCTGAAAACCGGTGAACCTGGTGAAACACCTTTCTTCTCTGGTCTGACTCAGAACCGCAAATCACAAATGATCAGTTTGAGGGTAAAAGCATAAAAATGGTCGCGCCTGGATTTTCTGAGCCAGGATGCCCCCCACCAGTGCCATTTGTCTAGGCAAAATGGTTGTGGCCTCAGGAGGCAGAACAAGAATTTCCATTTCACACTTGGATGAAGTTCCAGATCGGCCAAACTCACACTACAGGGTCCTTTGCAGGGCCTACATTGTGCCAAGTGAAGTCAATCATGTAAAAGGAAAAACATGGGCAAAAAGCTTCCCATATAAAGAACAAAGATTATAAATCATTATATTCATTTTTCTAAGCGGCTTTATAACAAGGAGAACAAGTTGCAAAATGCTACAATAATAAAAACACTTTTTTTAGACATGTGGCTGATGTTTTTATCGACGCTTCCTGCGGTCCAGTATTATGAGTGCATACATTTTTAACTGTGGACTCCTGCAGTTGTGGCAATAGTACAACCTTTGGGCCAGATTTTCCGAACATTACCTACTGAGCCACGGTACGTCTCGTCTCAGTGAAGCCCTGCATGCTGTGCCACACATATCATATTTCTGCTCCATAAGGCCACCAGCTACAGTAATGCAAAGAAATACCTTGGCCATTGGACAGAAATGCAGAAATTAAAGCAACGATTTGCAGAGATCGGGGTTAAAGGAAGTCGAAAGGGCTTGTTTTTATAGTTTAGGTCTGAATATTAAACAGAAAATTCCCTAATTCCTGATTTCTTTAGATAATCACCTCCATGTGTTCGCTCCTGCTGCTGCCTATGATCAAATTGTGTAGTATTCTGTGCACATTAATATTTATGCGTGTTTCTGTGCTTTAGGATGTATCACAGGTCCAGTTCTGAGAGAGCTATTTGGGTACTTAAAAGCAGCAACTGTGAATGTAGCATTAGGATTTTAAGAATCCTTCTTTTATGCTGTTTGAGTGATCAGCATCACCAGCAAATCAGATACTATTTAGCTTCTTCAGTTGCTGATTAAATCAGATTGGAGGTGTCCATAGATTCATTTATTATTTTAAGGAATTACGGCACAGGTAATCAAATTTCTGGCGTGGAGTCTGCACTGCCTGCATGGTGGTTCATGATTGGCCATCAGTGTGGATGTGAGAGCAAATGTGTTAAATGTTGAGTGCTGTGGTGGGACCCAAACGCAGGACACAATGGGAGGCAGGAACAGAAAACAAAACTTTACAAACAAAAACAAAAAGCGTTGCTGCTTAGGCAGGCAATATCCAAGATCCAAGAAAGCACAAACCAAGGTATGAGGAACTAGGGAAGACAGGTTTGAGGAAACAGGTTACTAAACAGACGACTGGACAAAGGGCAAAGAGAAAGACAGGACTATATATGGGCTGAGAGGTGAACGAGACACAGGTGAAACTAATGACGGAGGAACACGCAAGGAGAAACCAATCCTACAATCAGAGGGAAAACACAGACAGGAAGTGAACCAACAACGAAGAAGCTTACATAATAAAATCAGGAAACACAAGATAAACCAAACAGGGTCACAGAAAATATTTAAAAAGTCCATACGATGACAAAAAGTTGGTTTATCTGGATGGAGCTCCAGATTGTGACGCTCACATGTATGCGAGGTTGTTTCTAAGTAGACGTTGCTGAATTGAACCCACCAGCCTCTCTACCTGCAGGGCCACAGCTTCCCACTGTGATCCTTACTGAATGAAAAACTGAACAAATACATAGTGTTTTATTAAGCTTTTTTCATACTGAACACAAACATGGAACCAATACTGTCACTTATTGTCTCAGTTTAATGGATGATCTTTGTAGTTCCAACAGGCAACTTTAAATCAGTATTTTAAAGCCAAAGTGAATCCTAAGGCGCAGTTACAGCTGTGAGACCTGCAAAGTGCATCCTTCCTCAGCTTCTGCTAAAACCATCAGACTCCATGTGCACAGGGATTTAAGAGCGCGAAGGTTACAGCACAAACAGAATGCAAAAATTTTTTAAAAAACACAGATTTTTCCTTGCCGTTTCATGTCCTGCTTTACTTCCTGTGTTTCCCTCTTTGAATGTTTGATTGGTTTCTCCTTGTGTCTAATCACATCACACCGGTGTCTCATTAACCCCTCAGCCCATGTGTGTATGAGTGAGGAACAGAGGAAGAACGGAGAACTGTCAGATAAGTTAACTGTCATTGTTGTTGTTGTGGCGTAGTTACGGCTGACAGTAACTATTACTGTTCATGTAATAAAAGAAAGGTTTGTGACCAACTCCTCGTCATCCTTTTAACGTCCGGTCGGACGCCACAGTATGTTTATGAGTGTAGAAAGTGTTTAAGAGCATAGAAAGTGTTTATAAGAGTATGGAAAAGGTTAATAAGAGTGTGGGAATAGTTCATAAAGCTTTAAAATACATATACAACAGTATAATTAATAAAATAAATACATATAAAACAATGTAAGTAATAAAATAAATATGTGGTCGCTAATTCGCGGATTCTCTTTTCGCGGGGGGAGTCTGGGACGTAACCTCCATGATAGACAAGGGAATACTGTATATTTCTCTGTTTTTTTAGCTGCTGTACAAGCCAGCAGCAATTATTTAGTTCACATTTCATAACGCATTGACTGTGGGTTTGAAATGACATGTTGCATACTGCCGTTGACTAAGCCAGGTATCTGATATCTGCTTGTTGGTTGGTAGCTGGCTAGTTAATTGCTAGCCTGCGGGTCATTTTTGTTGTTGTTGTTTTTTTCAGTTGAACGGGGCCTCTAAATGTGTTTTGCCTGGGATCTTGGCACAAGAGATTGTGACATCTTAGCTGCTCAGTTAGCTGTCAAAAGCAGCTAATACAAAAATCACTTCCATCATCTGATTGTATCTCTCTGGTTAGAATAAATCGATTTTTTTCCTGCATGTTTGCCCCATGTGGTGTAATACCCATGTGTTGTGACTTGTTTCCATTTGGGGCAGAAACATGGAAGAAGCTAAATTATTAGTTGTTGAAACAAGTGTTTAAAAAGATTAATGAAACTGGATTTGATGTGGCAGCAACATTTTAAATGTTTCATTCCACGAAGGAAGATGAGAGAATAAATTTGGTGGCTCCAGTGCTGCGTTGCAAATTGTCCAACTTGAATTATAGATTAGAGTTCTGGTCTTGTCATCAAAATATTCTGATATATGACAACTTTAAATTCCTAACAAGCTTCCATCCAGTAGTACAAATCATTTCCAGCCTATTTATCAGGACCTTCTGGTAGTCATATTATACATCTGTTGTGAACATCTTTTCTTCCAGGTTCTGTTAGCATCTTATATCAACAACCTGATGTGTGCAGCACATGGACAGATAAAACCTACAGCCGCATCAGGCTCAACACACTCCAGAGAGCCATCACTCTGGCAGAGGGAGTGTTGAATAAAAATGGGCAACTGTGCTGATGTGTAGCTCGTACAGTGCTCAACATGTTCACCGCCTTAGCTTAGCATGTTAGCAAGCTGAGGCTAAAGCAGAGCTGTGGCAGGTGAGGATGTCATTTGTTTGGACAAAAGCTAAAATACTGGACAAATTACACTGTATGATTTATTAGGGTTCATTTTCAGACTGCCGGGATGTTTCATTAAAGCATTCAAGTCCAAAAAAGAGTCAATCAGATGATCACAAAGAAAGCAGAATTCATCTTATGGTGGCCGTGAATTTCTTCAGAGTCATTCAGCAGCAGTGGCTCAAAACAACTGTACCCAACAATGTAGCACTTTGTTACTATTAATGAGAGCAACATCTGGGTTGCCAGTTTGTGAGTATTTCCTCTTCATCATGTCACTTATTCATCTTTTATCATCAACAAGGTGTTTCCGTTTGAAAGGATTATAAAGGATAAAACATACACTGTCAAGGATAACTAAAGTATGTATTTATACTGTGCGTGTGTTTGATGTATGTGTGTGTTCTGCGTGTTTGGGGCTCAGTTTAAGTGGTGCTGACAGCAGGCCTGATCAATGGAGGAGGCCGTGGAGGGTTTGCATGATTCCAAACCCAGAATTCTTCTCCTCCTCTTCCTCTTCCTCCTTGTTTCCTCCTCCACATGTCCCTCGCATCAGAAATAAAAAAAAGAGAGAAAACATGAAGCTGACAGAAAGATAAATAAGAGAGGAGGCAGAATAATGTAGAGAGGGATATTTGCGTCTCTTATCTGTGTTAGTTTTTCCTCCACAGACACAGTTAAAGGAGACGAATAAGAGAAGAATGAAGACAGCAGTCTTTTTTCCTCTCGCAAGTTGGAGAAACAGAGATGCTGAAATATCTGTGTTAGACGAAGACAAAAGAAACGCGTCCAGAAAGACAGATGGTGCCCAGACTGGATGTAAATCAGGCTCGGCTTGTAAATAAGACAGCAGAGAAGATGTAAATAGATTCAAACTGAACTGAGGAAAACACTGGCTCGCACCTGCTTCATCTCTCTGCCAGAGATTCTGAAAATGAATTCCCAACCAGGAAATTGAGTAAGTTCAAATTTTATTCAGTCTAACCGGGTAAAGCAGGGGCAAGTTTACTGTCTCTGCTTTGTGCGTCAATACATCAGCTCTGTTCACGTACGATGAGTTATTCCAAACGGTGATCGTTATCCTACACAGAAACAAATCTTCACTTTTACCTCCATCATCACACAGAGTTCCATAGCTCTATAAAAACGTTTTAGGCTTGAGCACAATTTGTCAAATCACTTTTCAGGTTTGTTATTACAGCATCTTGGAGAGCTTACCACAGTTCTTCTGTCTTTTGATATAATCCCTGACTGGCTCAATGTAGATGTGTCTGTTGCAGGAGTCTTTGTTCTTCTTGTTGCTGAATATACTGTTGACCTTTTTTGACTCCAGCTGTTTGTTTTTGGTGGTTTTAATGCTGCATAATTATTAGGATGAATCAGAAGCTTTGCTTAATGGAACTGTGTGATTGATGAGAATCTAAATACATCTATCAGGCATAACATTATGGCCACCTGCTTAATATTATGTAGGTCTCCCTTGTGTCTCCAAAACAGTTTTGACTCATCAGACAAAGGACATGGGTCATCTGAGGGTGTCCTGTGGTGTCTGGCAGCAGAATGTTGTTAGTGGGGGCCTTTGGGTCCTATGGGTTGAGGGGAGGTTTTGTTGGGGAAGTTGGAGGCCAGGTCAACACCTTTGTTCATGTTTTTTGAGTTGTTCCTAAACTGTTTTTGTGTGTGTGTCTGTGTCGGGCTGCATCCTGCTGGGGATGGCTGCTGCCATCAAGGAGTGTCATTGCTATGGGGTGGGGATGAATGGTCTGGTCTAGGTGGGTGGTACATGTCTAAGTAACATCCACATGAATGCCAGGCCCAAAAGTTTCCCATGCAGCAGAACATTGGATTGTCACAAGACGGTCAATGTTATTCACTTCTGGGGTCAGGAGTTTTAATGTTGTGGCTGATCACAGTATATCTAACGAGCCTAAACCTCTGCAAACTACTGGATCTGCAGAATAGTGTTGCTAACAGACGTAAAAAAAAATAAAAAATGGCTGAACTCAAAATCTTTTTTTTAATACATGAAGAGGACTGTGGATTTTGCACCGATTACTTCCATCAAAACCATATAAAGAAGAGACCTCTTTAGGATCTGTTTGTAGTGGCAAACAAAATGACCTAAAGACTGACATGCCTGTTTTTTTATATCTTTCAGTTTCATTTTTACCCTATAACATTACAGCAGAATATTTCACAACACATTTCATCTTTATTTCTTCTTGTTACAGCGTGTTGTGTGAAGATGAAGTGACGGCACGGCAATCGGACGACTTCACAGCTTGGATGTTTCCATCAGATGTAACAGAACAACAAAGTAAGAACAGAAATAGGAACAGTTTGCCTATTTTCAAATAATGCTGACGGATTCTTTCCCAACACTCGTGATAAAGCTCTTTGTCTCTTCACAATAAATCATCCTTGTGTCTGGATGTCGCTGATACTCTGATGAAAGCCTGTAAATTAAACACAGACATCCTGGACTTTAAGAGTAATCCATATCTGGATGCCAAAGTTATCATCTGCATTGCTCACATAGTTCCACACTGCACTGTTTATTGATCAACACAATCAGTTAAGTTCATCAAGATGCCAGCTGATGGTCACTCAGTATGTGTGTATGTATCTGTGTTGGAGGCAGATGTTTTTCATCTTCTGGAGAAAAAGATATATCCATGATTGTTGTGCATGGGTTGGAAAGTGCAGATGTTTGTATCTTTCGAAGACATGGAGAATCCAGGCAAGTGTGTGTGTGTGAGAAGAGCCCAGATGTTTGTATCTCCTTAGGAAAACAGAGATGTACGCTGTGTGCGAAAGAGTTCATGTCAATAGATTTGGGAGATTAAGTTACTTTAGAGTCTTTTAATCTTTGCTCTGGCTCGGCCTGAACACACAGGAACCCTGGATATCACTACATAACACAACACACAGCGGGGAGAGGGGGGAGGAAGGTGAACGACAGGCAGCAGGGGAGGAGGGACGGAGGGAGGTAGAAAGAGTCACAAATGAGAAAAGAGAGGAGTCAGCAGACAAAAACAGTGCCATGGGAAAAACCTGAGAAAATAGAAAAAGATGGAAAGAAAGATGAGCAGAGAAGCCAAAGAAATGCAGAGGAGGACAACTCCTCTCTTTCTTTCTCTTTTCTCTTTTTTAATATATAGTGTTGCTTACAAACAGAAGAAGACAAAAAGTTAAAATTTTATCCAACCTCTTGTGTGTATTTGTCCACATTTCAACAGTAAATATTGCTCTTCTTATTCCTCCACTACTTTTATTTTTGAACCACTGGTTACTTAATGTTTATAATTTACTACTGGACCGGCATCCTTTTCATATTTCATAAGCTCATTATTATTATTAACCATTTGCTAAAAACCAAACCATTTGCCACAATTAGTAATATGTCAGGAAACTGTATCAAACACGCTCACTGTTTGCTGCAATTTTTGCTTATCATCGCTACAAATGGCTGAACTTCATTAACCTTCCATGTTCTCTCAAGGCCACATCATTGCTAGTCTCCAGTGTGTATGCCTCTTAACTACAGGTCACAGCAATTCAGAGCAGAGTAGCATCCACTAACGCTAGCAGAGTTAAGGTCCAGATCCTCTCAACAGCAGTCAATTAAAAACTTCATCAAACGACCTGTGGTAACAGAGAGAAGGAGGCTGCTAATCAAAAAATTTTTTCGGTGAATTCCATTATCAAAGTTATTAGACGTTTAGGCTTCAGAGAAATACTACATTTTTTGATCCAGCTACACTATCCCATCTTCCAACATGCTGTGGAGTACTATTAAATGCTACTGATGGTGCTGAGTTGCAGTCTGTTTTTATACAGACTGTACATATCTGCAGCACACAGTATGTAGCACATGAGCTGTCTGTTCTCAGCATATGTATTCAGGTCAAAATATAGATTTAACTGTTGTAAAGCATGTGTTTGTATTAGTGACGTCATCAGTGACTAGTCGGTGTCAACTTGATTTTCATCATGTAACAGGCAACTTTAAATAATCACGTAGTAGCTGCACCACCATTGACTCAGACGTCTTTGCTCTTTTCAACACTTATTAACTCAGCCATTGTTTGAAGTACACCAAAAATGTTTTACCCCAAGTTCCCCCACCCACAAAATTTTTGTAGGTGTTTACGGTCAGGAGTCACTCTCTTCGGCATTCATCATGGCTGGTGAAAAATTGCCAGGCCAACCAGATCATTTTGGCGGGTTTTATGCTGTGATGGACAGAAGAGGAACAGCAACATAGTCATATACATCACCTGAGCTGTTGAATTTACAACAGAGCGGCTGCCATTGGATCATCATATTTTCATCATATTTTCCCATCACCCTGCGTCACCATCTCTTTTTCACTTCTTCCTTTCTTTGCTCTCCAAACTAAATCCAAACATTTTGACAGAGCACACTGTTGAAAGCCGGCGTTAACAGACCCCGAACTCAGTGGTAATTCACTCACTTAAAACAACAATCGATCAGATGACCCAAAAACAAAACCTCAGCATGTGGTCAAGGTACAAGGGTATGATGTTTGCAAGAACATCAGCCACGGAGGCCATAACTTTGTGTAGCAAGCACTTTGGCAAGGAAACTGCCAAACACAGACTCTGTCAAGTGTAATGTATTTATTACACTGACGTAATTATTTCTCCCTTCATACTCTGCTTATATGTGACAAGTTGTGATGTTCTGGGTCAACGCTTCACTATGTGGAGGGATAGTTTAGTCCTCCCACTCTCTCCTAAAAACAAACAGCTCAGCATTACAGTTGGCTTCAATATGTATGTAATGATGAGCTCAAGAGTAAAAGATAAACAATAGAAGACAGTGATGCAATGTTAAATTGAGGATATTATAAGAAGGCTGTCTACTAGGGGTTGCACGACTTCAGATTTTTTAAAGTCGACTGTTCTGTGGTGAAAGTCAAGTCGACACCAACTAGTCACTAGTAGAAAGTAATGCTTTGCAACAATGAAATCTATATTCTTGACCTGAATACATATGCTGAGAACAGGCAGCTTATGTGCTACATACTGTGTGCTGCAGATATGTACAGTCTGTATAAAAACAGGTTGCAACTCAGCACCATCAATAGCATTTAATAGTACTCCACAGCATGTTGGAAGATGATCTCCATCCGCATTAGCCTTGAAGTGTAGTCCCATGTCTTAAAGAGTTGCATGTCTACAGCACACAAGTATAGCATGAATGAAGCTGAACCCCTTGTCGCAGAGTGTCGCGAATTCCGCTCAGACTGCAGCCGAAATAAAGCATGTAATGCTCCAGTCTCGGTTTGTGCGAATTCAGTAATTTCCTAGGAACCTATTGCAAGCACTAGTTTTTCGTAGGACCGATCGGAGTGGTAAGCAAAAACACAAATAATTAATTTCTTTATATAATTGAAAAATCAGTTCAGGCATCAAGGGGTTAAGAGTCTTCAGTTTGTTTTAATAGAAATGTTTAACATTCTTGATGGGGATTTGCATGTGTATGTGTGCTCTTCCATCCACATAGTTCTTCACCCTGAGGGACATGAGTCATCATGACCCATAACCCTTCCAAAATGAGCCAACCAATCATGAGTCTAAGGGGCTGACCGAGTGTCAGTGGTGATCTGAAACACACAGAAACTACATAAATATAACAAATGTTTTAATTTAAATATACAATTGTTAAATCCTCTAAATCCCTTCACACGCATACACTCTCTCTCTCTCTCTCTCTCTCTCTCTCTCTTCTTTTGTTCAAGTATGTCTTTGATCCGATAATACATGACAACTAACTTCTTTGGCAAATGATGACCTGCAGAGATAGATTTGCTCTTAAGACAATAAATGATGCTTTGTAGATCTTTGTTTACTTGGAAACTGGGCAGAATCCCAGAGAAGTAATTTAAAGCCCTCTTCTAATGATTACAATGATCTGCGAGCCAGAGACGTTTGGAAATGAGCAGAGAGAGCGGAGGCTGGTGGGGAGGTAAGAAAGGCGATCGCATAAAAAACAGAGGGAGACAAAGGAGAAAACAAAACTGAAAGGGAAGAAGAAAACAAGAAAATATGTTTTCACTAAAGGCAAGATGCAGGACAGATTAGAACAAGGTTACACAAGTGCAAATAAGACCCCATAGACACCCCCACGCAAACAAGGAAACACAGAATGAGCCCACCAGGCCCAGGGATCCATGTGGTTACGGGGCCCACTGTCCATATCTTCTTACAAGTTTGAAGTGTGTGTTAGTATTTATTGTCAGAAAGTTAATAAAAGGACTGCAAAAAGTCCATAATGACTTTCGACATAAGGCAGCTCTACCCAGCAGGGCTCAGGCAGAAGGGCCCGCCTTATGAGCTAGGTTCTGCTTGAGGTTTTTTGCTGTTAAAAGGGAGATTTTCCTGCCACTTAGGTGCTTGGAGCCTTCAAGCACCTTGAACCAATGTTGTTATCAACGGTATAACTGAATTGAAATGACTTTGATCATCATAATTCATGAATTATTTTGGATATTTTTGGAAGGCACCGGTTCACAACATAATTTTGCTGTTTCACAAACATCAAATTTGTAACGCAAGTCATTCGCTGCACTGACATAGACATTTCATGTGACCATCTCAGTCAGAGCAGATTGGCCCGATTGAAAGGAATTTTCAATCAGACTGAGAGGGGTGGTGTAAGCCTAGGTAATCATTAGTGCTTTCTCACCAACGCTGTCAATGCTTGATCTGTTCTCTAGTTCAAATAAATACGTGCATTTTTTCCCCTAGTGGGTTAAACATCAGGGGATAAGATGAGTTTCCAGGAGGGACCGAAACATGGAGGCAGCATAACAAGCAGTTGTTAAAACTGATGTCCGCATGTAAATACATATATATTATCAGGGCATTTTATTAAACATCCTTGTAACAACAAGCAACAGTTAAGTTCTCTAATCAGAAGGGTTTCTATCTGTTGAAGAAATATCATCCAAGTAAATGTATCCAATAACACAGACATTAATGAAACCTTTCTAAAACTTTTACTTTTGAGGCCACAAAAAATAAGGAAAACAATGCTGTAGGTTCTGTCAGAGCTGACCTTCTGGTGCTAATCCTCAAAAAGGTCACTACAATGACGCGGCAGAGAAACAGAGAATCTGTTGATAGGATGTGGCTCAGAGACCCGAAGCCCTCCAACTTTTGAGGATTTGGGGTTTTAATCTGTTTTTCACTTCCAAACATGTCCCACTGAAGGGCCAGACCCTGCTGCCACGGAGGGAAGGAACGGATCATTACTGAGTAAAAACTTGGAAGTGGAAATAAGACTAATTAGGGCGAGCCGAATGAAAGTGATCGCCTACAAGCCTGCTGAAACCACATTTAAAAATCACTGTCCTACCACCACACCCTGAGAGGGAGGGAGAGAAAGAACGAGGGAGAAGGGAGAAGAAAATGAATTCCTTCTGTTTGACCTTTACATGTAGTTGTGTATGTATGTGTGTGTGCACATGTGTGTGATTGCTTGTGTATGTGTGTGCGCGTTTGTCTGGCCTGGCCACAGAACTGTTAGCATGCAGAGGCCCATACATCGTGCGTGGTGACAAAGACAACACACAGGAACACACACAAACAAACGCATGTCAGACACTTAAATGTTTATGTGCGCGCACACACGCACACAGGCCCCAACCTCCCACCTCTTCACCACATGGGACCCCGTAAATCACTTTCAGGTCAAGGCTAATTTTTTAAGACCAGATCTCCCCCCTGCTTTTTTACAGACAACCCCCTGAGGCACTGCACACACACAAACACACATCTGCCCTCTTTGTTGCCCCCCGGTGAATTTTTTCATCACCCTAGGAATGTGCCTCCCTCATTTCACATTCGCATCACATTCCAGATATTATTAATCATTTGTTCTAGTTCATCAGTGAAACTCTAAATTATATTTTTTACTTTCTTATTTGCTTAATGTCATTGTCACATGTTCTCAGTCATTTTCAACCACAGAGACTTTCATTCCAACCAAACGCTTTACCAGCTGCAGTTAGACGTCTGCACACCTCCTCCAGCCAACAAGCAGCTAATTAATCATCAGTGAATCCGCCGGTGTGGTGTTAAATGAAAACAGCTTAAACTAAATATTTAATAAGAGAGCGTGTTAAGTCAAATTGATGCCCAAAATGTACAAGCAAGAAATAAACATATTTTGTGGAAGACAAAAATCAGCATATCATCATTTCACTACTTGATAAGTTAACCTAGGAGCATTTGTCAGTGAGTACAACGGAAATACAAATACTTCCACAATCACACAGTACAACAATGATTCAAAGAGTGAAAATGCCACTGACGCTGTCCATGTAAAAATTCACCACAGTTTACAGACCCGGTTCCTGGTTGAGCTTTCATCTAGTGTTTTAGTCATAACAGAATCATAGTGAGGGATTATTACAAACATGCAGGTTTAAACTAGAAAGAAAGTTGCAAACATTTTTGTGTGAAGAAAAGCAATGGTTAAACTGATTTGTTAATGACGACTTAGTGTCTCAGTGAAGCTGGACTCAGACTATGGGAGAGATTAATACCTGATTTCACCCCTCCCTACAATCATTCATTCATTCATTCATCTTCTGTAACCGCTTCTCCTGTGAAGGGC
>JASGAT010340315.1:0-11339 GCA_030220025.1 Chelon auratus | reverse complement strand
AAAGGCGCCATATAGTGGTCACTGTTGTAATGTTGTATATGTAATTCAAACTTTCTACAACCGACATACAGTTCATCTGAAAGAGATTAGACCTGACCAGAGCCCCCACGCACACAACGGAAATGGTTTTCATACAGGAAGTCAGTAAGAAGTCAGTCAGATGCCACTGGTGGTCTGTGGCCACGCAAAAACTTTTTTTAATTGGTTTTTGGTTTGCTTGCAGACTTTCCTTTGGCAGTCGTAGGCTACGTTTCATTACTGTACTGTTCAACTCATATCCCCCTCATTGTTTTTTTTTTTTTTTCAGAAAACAGCTTCTTTTCATTAGAATTCACACAAGAGGACTCACTCCTATGGCCAGTTTAGAATCACCAGTGGGATATTTAGTTTTTAGATAGATTTAGGCTGTGATAACTAACAGGACTTCTCACTGTATTGGGTGAAATGTCCATGTTGCTTAATGTCTGCTGTCAGCTTTGTGAAGCACCTAAGTGGTCTGAGCGTAACACTAGGGTGGGTGGTGGTGATTCACTGAGTTAGGAGTGTCTCTATGTCAGCCTGTGGTGCTGTTCCTCTGCCCCACGACACCCAAGCTAATATATTAAAGTACCTTTAAAAAAAAAACAATAAAAACAATCGTAAAGTAAGGATTTACCCAGTGAAAGCTTTAATAATGCTGTGGGACAGTCAAATGAATGCTCTGCAGAAGTAACTTTCACAATGCAATACTGCCCCTTGGTGGTAGTTGTAATCCTCACAGCCTTTTGTCATCCTTTAACCGTCACAATGTTTATTATTGTCTTTAAAGCCAAAGGCGCCATCTAGTGGTCATTTATGTTATTGCTACCTGGATAAATGTAACTGTTTAACTTGCTGTTGATGTAACCATTCAACATTAACACCCTCCCTGAGAGATTTGACAAGAGCAGCCACTGCTACAACTGTGCATATTTTTTTACTTTTGTTACTCCAGGCGTAATTAAATTAATTAATGAGTTAATCAAACTCATAAGAGAGTGTTTGTGTGCACAGTGGCATCACCATATCTGCTTGAGGAAATACTTTAGTACTTCGTCCAACTCAAACATGAAAATGAGGATGACTAAACACCAGCAAATACTTTTACACTTCTGCGGGAATAACTGAAATACTTGCGTCAAACACCAAAGTTTCATGGAAAGGTGGTACTTGAGCTTGTGCCCACGTTTCTTTAGCGGTTTTATCGTGCGTTTACATGCAGAACATGTTTGTTCTAGTCTCTCTGTTATACTGAGAGCTGTTATTTTAATTCACCACAAGTGCAATACTGTCAGTGCAATAAGCCTATGTGCAAATACCTTGATTACTGTGTACTTTCATATTTCTTTTTTTTATATACTTCCAATTTATACTTATACTTTAATTGTTTATATTTTAGTATTAATAGTGTGTTGCTATTTAACATGTTTAGCTTTATTTAAAGGACAGGGCTTTAGGTTTGAAAGAGAGCAGAAAAAAGTTGACTGAGAATGGGACAGGACTTTTTAAAAAAAATTTGTACCTTTTACCTTTATTTTTGTTTGTTTGTTTGTTTGTTTTATAAAAAGGCTGACTCGGGGAACCTCGTACAAACTTTCCAAAGTACCAGTACTTTCTTGTACCTGTGCAAATGGCAATAAAGTCGATTCAGTTCTATTCTGTTTAACACTTTGTCTGTGTGTGTGTGTGTGTGTGTGTGTGGGGGGGTGTGTGTGTGTGTGTGTGTGACCGTTTGGCAGAGAAAACACTGACACTCTTCTTGACCACTTGTGACTTTTTATTGTGTCGGTTCACATTCCAAGAGAAGATACTGCCACACATCTATCAGCAAAGAAGACTACAAGTTAGTAAAAAGGATCCTTTTTTTTTCTTTTTTCTTTGTTTTCTTTCCAAAGATTAATCATGTCTTCTTACGAACATACAGGCAATGCAACGGTTTTAAAATACAAAAAGTCATACATTACCAGTCACGCTGATGTACAAAAGGACCGGCATCGTGCCTTGACCATAACATTGCTTTATGTTTTCGTGTGTTTCAGGTGAAGGCTCAGATTCCGCTGCAGTGGATTGTGGGAGGTGAGGAGATTATGGGGGTCACAAAGGGGTCAAAGTTGCCTTTTCTTTCTGAGTTACCATTTGTTCATACCCCCCTAAAAACCAACACTGTGAGGTGTGCGTGTCTGCCACATAGGCACACGTTTGGGCGTAAACATTATGTCAGTGTGCCGGGCCACGTGCTACTTAATGCACGGGTAAGATCAAATGATCACGCTAATGCTCGATGTTTAACCGTCTTAGCTGTGTAACAGAGACGTGCGTGTGTGTGTGTGTGTGTGTGCGTGTCGAGGGGTCACATACAGAAAGAAAAATGTCAAATTCAAAATAAAATAGCAAATAAAACATCAAGTTTACATACAGTAGTTCCCAGAGCGATATCACCACTTGCTACAAATTGTACAACATTTGAGATTTTACATTTACAGATAAGGCACGGGCAATCAAACAGTAAACAAAGCCAGAGAACGTGTGAAGGTCTGTGATAAAACCAAGGCATGTTTTAAGCATTAATGCAATTTGTATTAAAACTCTTTGCAAAGAAATGCGTCTTCTTTACACAGGTACATGCACAGTGCTGCTGCAAAGGCACTTTCTGCCTTTACTGTGATGGGTTTAAAATATATTTCTGCACATTATGTACATTGCGAGGCATGAGCGTGGGGTATTATGTACAGCGGGACTTGCCCCTAGTTGTTTGTTTCGCTCTGAATGTGTACAACTATTGTGTTTTCTTGTGTGGCAAGGGTCAACTACGCTCACATAAAATCAAGCAGAAGGATTTTTTTTTTTTTTTGTCACAGCCAGGTCAAGGATGCTTGTTTTCATTGATGATCACGGTTTCTTTTATTGTCTCGCCTCCAACAATACTTTGTGCTGATGGTGCGTGATCTTTATCGCCCGGACGCCTGTTTGTACAGCACGAAAAGAGAGGATTTGGCCTGAGGTCGCTACTATAGTTCATTCTCTGATCGGGGCAAAAACGAGCCCTGCTCTCCTTCCACTGACGACTGATATCACAGTACACGGTTTTCTTAAAGGCTACATAACGTAAGCAAATCTAAAATGAAGAGATGCAGAATCACATTTAAAAAGACATTCAACATGTGGTCATTTTTTTTTTCCTCACTAACTCAGCTCTGGCTGTGCTACTTGGTATATAAACACAAAAAGGAGAGAAATGCTCTGAAATTGATGCACATCTCTCTTCACTTGAAAGAATCCTGTGTAAATGGATGCATAGATGAGGTGTTATGAGGGTTAAAGGCCTTGCACAGAGTTGCAACCTCTGAATGTGCAAAAAAAAAAAAAAGAGTTATGCTCTTCTCAACCTGATAAACGGACTGCCTCTTTTCAAAGAGCTGTGTACTTGTATATGGTCCCGCACTTTGTCATATGGGTACGTGCGAGAGCCTTCACACCCGCAAGGCTGACAGCCACATGCTGCATTTGCAGGATGTCGCTGCCTGAATGGGAATGAATTGCAGAAGAACTGCTTTCCAGACACACAAGCATAGTATAACTCTTTTCCCCCCTATCTACTCAAACCCTGTGTAAAAATGTCTACTCCTCCATTGTATATGTTTATAACTCTTTCAATAGAAAAGATGTCTCTAAAAATTGAACATGAATTTTCATCAAGTAAAAACATTTCCCCCCATGCTTGTGTCCTTTCCATATATTTTTTTAAATATAAGAACACGCTTGATAAAAAAAAAATCTACTCCTCCCGTCTTTAACCTCTACTTTTTATGATATTTCATTTTTATCACAAACACTCAGATTTATTTATTTTTTTGGAACTTGTTGTTGTCTTGTTTCAATCTATCCCTGTTGATTTTTCGTTTGTCATCCACATGATTTTCGACCTGCCTGTTCAAAGAGTGTGCATTGTCTTGAGTTAGGTGTGTGTGCTCTCTCTTTTGTTTCGCGAGTGCAGGTGTACGTGTGCTTTCTCTCACAGGTTCATACGGTGAGATCGTCTGACCTGGCCCTGCTGCTGGCTTTGCTCAGTCGGCTCAGCGGTCTGGTGTCTTCTATCGTATCCGCAGCCTCCGTTCCTGCTTCCGCCGGAGTTACCCCCTCCCCGTTCATCGCCTCCTCTACCTGCACGTCCTCTTCCGCGACCTCCTCCATCCTCTCTGCTTCCGCCTCTGGCGGCTGCACCTCCTCGGCCTCCTCCTCCTCCTCCTCCTCGTGTAATGTCACCCCGCTTGTCTCGGTGGTCTGGGCGTAGGAGGGCAGAGTCTCGTCGTACACCTTAGAGATGTCCTCCATGGGCAGCACCTCCTCCACCTTCTCATCCAGCCCCTGGAAGGGCGGGGCCCCTCTGCCGGCCTCCATGCAGGCCTCAGACAGCGGGTAGAGGTGAGTCACGGGTGGAGCTTTCTCCTCCTCCAGCAACCTGTAACCTTTTGCTCTCGGCAGAGCAGGAACAGCCAGGGGGTGCAGGCTCTTTCCTTGTGGAGGCAGGGGGGCTGGGCCCTCACCTTGGGATGGGCCTGGAGCTGGAGCTGGCTTACGGAAGACAAAGCGAATCTTCTTCAGGCCCAAGTGACTGATCTCCACAAAGTTGAGAAACAGAGAGACACAGGCCACAGCCAACATGAAGATGATGAAGACAGTCTTCTCGGTGGGGCGAGACACAAAGCAGTCTACCGTGTTGGGGCAGGGCCAGCGGCTGCATTTATACAGCGGCAGGATGCGGAAGCCATACAGGAAGTACTGACCCACCACAAAGCCCACTTCAAACAGTGTCTTGAAGATGATGTGGCAGATGTAGGTCCTCAGCAGGGTGCCCTCTAGCCGGAACTTCTTGCTTCCTTTCGTGCTGGTCTCCTTTGTAGTGCGGACACTTCCCTGGTCGGGTGCAAGAGGGAGACGCTCCTCGCTCAACTCCTGTTGCCGGCTGAGCTCTGCCTCCTCACGCTCTTTGCGTTTCTCCTCCATGTGGACGTGGTGCACGGCATGGCCCACGTAAACTAGAGACGGCGTGGACACAAAGATGATCTGCAGCACCCAAAGGCGGATGTGGGAGATGGGGAAGGCCTCGTCGTAGCACACGTTCTCGCAACCGGGCTGCTGCGTGTTGCAGACGTAGTCAGACTGCTCATCACCCCACACAAACTCTGCAGCCGTGCCCAGGATGAGGATACGGAAAATGAAGAGCACCGTGAGCCACACCCGGCCGATCACCGTAGAGTGCTCGTTAACTTCCTCTAAAATATTACCCAGAAAGCTCCAGTCACCCATGATCGGTCCGTAGCACTGCAGAATGAAGGGTGGGGTAGGGAGGGACACGAAGGGTGCAGACGGACAGGGAGGGTGGGGTAGGGAGGGCCGACAGGGGGAGGGGAAAAAGAGGACCAAAAGTAAGCTATGCAGAAGAGAAAAACTCAAACTACAAACTCTACGAAAATCAAATCTAACAATTTTATGCCGCTGTATATGTTCTATTAGGAAACCTGAAGAATCTGACACTTTTATAAAGAGGAAAACTTTACTTTAAGTTAATTTTGTATCAATTAATTAGACGAATAATCAAAAAAACAAACTTTCTTAAATATTAAACTCATATATTAAACGAGACATTGGTCTAACTGTACTGATGGCTGCTTATTCTCTCTATAAACCGTGAATGTTAACAAAAATCAAACACAAAAAATATTCTGCTCTTCCCCTCTAAACATTCAAGACCCCACCTCAAATAAAACCAGTTAAAGAGAGATCAATAAATAACATAAAGCCCCCTCCTCTGTAATACATGATATAGGATAAATGTAATGAAATGGGCAACTTGCCACAGCTGCGGCTCCGGCGAAGTTGAGTCCTGTCCCGTTCTCTTGGCACCCGGCAGGGAAAAGTGAACTTTTTTCTGCCCTCTTTCCCACCTAAAGCCCTGTCCTTGTCGCCCCACTGAGCAGATGTGAATGAATCGGCTCTGATGGTTGGTTTTTAGTTTGCTGCAATATTTAAGCTTGGAGCCAGACGGCCTTTATTTGCCGGGCGACGTGTGGTGACGCAGGAGACAATAGGATCAACAAAGCCAGAGTATGTATGGGAGCAGGCCTCAGGCTCCCACACCAACATGGACACTGTACGGCCAGGGCACCGGGTCCACAGTGGAGCAGTCAAGCTCAATGCATGCAACTTCCTCGCGCATACATACTGATACAGTACATGAAACAACGGCAGCAGCAGCAGCAGCATGTGCCTCCAGCTTTACTGCCATGTCCGACATTAGAGCAGAGAGGCAGGTCAGTGACAAACAACTGGCTCAGGCAGGGATGAAGGAGAGTCTATGTCCTTGTGCACTAAAGCTGGACATTAGTATTAATACTATCTGGTGTAGGAACGTTCGGGTTGATTCCAATTAAAGATCTAAATACAGACTTGGAAATAATCTTTGAATAATATAAATTAATCTGAATGAATCACCATTGAGGCAAGAGACAACTGCACGGGCTTTACTTAACAAATTCAGATCCAGAATGTCACGCATACATTTTCAACGAATATTATAGAAAGAAATCACATTCTTGCGCCTTTATGTCTGCAACACTCATTAATCACTAAACACAATAAACTACTCTGCTTCTTTTCAAGGCTTTTGAGGCAAAGTTACCACATTAAGCCCAGTCAAAATTCCAGGGTTTTGTGGAGCCATTTAATCAGAAAGTGACAGATACAGATACCATGTGCAGTACAAAAATAAATGAATAAATAAATATCAAACTAAACTGGACACAGTCTTTTATTTCTGCCAAGTCATGTATTCTGGTTTCCGCACTAGCATACTTAGTATATTTGACTTTCCAGACCTCAGTATCTAAAGGAAACATATATGAAGTAAACTTTTGTTCACTGATATTACGTCTTTAATTTGCGCTTTGTTAATTATGATCTGTGATTCTTATTGGGGATTTTTTCTGCGGTACAAATCCTGCATCTCAACTCTTCCTTTTTATCAAAGGTTTACTTGAAATCAACGCTTATAAAATGTGAGTTTACACAAAGTCAAATCCGTCCACCTGCGTGTGCTCATGTGCATGTGCGTATCATCATATCTGTGTCACTTAACTGGAATGTGAAGAATGTGCGCTATACCGGGTGACAGGACACGCTGAAATGTCTCTTTTAGGGAGGTTAGTCAAACATTCCCGGCTCAGGGAATAAAAACATTCAGCAGCGATCTTTGATCTCGTAATCATTCCACAGATGTTTGAACAAAAGTAAAAGCTGCAGCAGTCGATGCTGGGCCAGAAAGGCCTGGCTGTGCACAACATAATGCCCACGGAAAATAAGGTGAATAATAAGAATCAAATAAGATCCAATATGTGTTTCTTCCAGGTCTTTGGATACAGGTTCCAAACAAAGCTCATTTCTCCTGGTTTCAATATTGTTAAGTTTGTGTCCAAAGGGACACAGTCATAGAACATGACTCTTAAGTCTGCCGTCTCATTGAACTGTCCTTATAAAAAATTACACTAGCATTATAGTTTAGAATCATGTTGTCACTTGAGAAAATGTGCAAACACGCTTGTAAAAGGCAACAGATGCATGTTTGAACAAGTTCTGATCAGTCAGACTTGGTGGGACATATTCATCCTTAGACCTATGTGAACTTCAGGACCATACAGTACTGTGCATCCAGTGTGGATTACATTATAACTGGTTTATTAAAGGCTGCAGCTAAAACAGCAAAGATAAGCACAGTGAGCTCAAAGGTCAGGAAGAGCACAGAGATGGCCACTGGATCCATCAAGTCAGTGTCAATCTTCCATCCTCCACAGTTGGGTTTTGGGGCAAAAAGTTAAGTTGAGGACTGATGAAGGACGGAGGACAGGCAGACACAGACATCAGCAGTACACAGGTACCACATAGAGATTCTGTAAGGGACAGTGGCACATTAGAAAGTACAACCCATACTGTGCTAAAGGTAATTTTAATGAAGTCTGTTTCCTGTCCATTGGTCTTGGTGAACATGTATTTATTTTATAAATCATCCAAAAAATGGTGGAAATGACAGAAATGGATCTTGTTGCCATTTATTTTTTAGCTCAGGAGAAAATCAGTCTTACAACACTCTGTGTCAGCATCTATGGGATGCCATGTAGACGGAAATGTCAGGTTATTGATACAGAATGAACTGAAAGCTCTGCTGACTGAAACATGGAGGAAATCTCAGACACAACTGTTTTAGGTAGCTGGCTGAGTCCATGCCTACATTGTTGAGCTGCTCTGAATACAAAAGATACCAGGACTGGAATTTAATCAGCTACATAAATACTTTCATCCCACATTATGACAAAACACACACTTTAAGGCATGCCAAAAAATTGGACTGCATACATTCATCTTCTGCTTGTCCTGTGAAGAGTAGCGGTAGCCAGTCTATCACAGAATTTTAACATTAGGTAATTTAATAGTTTGTGCTTTTCAGTACTTTAAAAGATTAATAGTAGATGTTCTTAAAATATTATGAGGGATCAGTGTGCACTGGACACATGGCATACATGCACATATAGATGCAGACAACTAATTCATTGTATGTGTCCAATAAATGTGATTAAACATTATATATAGACAAGCTTATACAGCATATAATTTTATTATTTAAAGCTTAACTTAAAAGTTAATCCCAATACTACTAAAATTGGTTAAATAATGGCATGAAACACGTAAACACACTTGGAGGCTGCAAATTCTTAAAGAAAGATGAGAGAAATTTGACATGAACTATTATTTATAGTACACGTGATAAGCTATTTCCCTTGTGAAGGTGCTTTCCTGGATAAAACAGAGACATAAATACAATCTGAAGTTTAAAGTTGCTTGAAACTGGGAGAATGGGTGTTTCTGCTCAGCTAACGTGGTACATTCCTTTACTATCAAAAAGTTTTCCTCTGTTCCTACATTTCTACATGAGCTAAATGAAAACAGGACGTACAACACGTTACACATTGCACAACTGTACCATTATGAAGGAAGATCTGCTGGGTATCAACAATACAATTTCTTTGTGCCAACGTTTAATACGTTTATTATGAACCACACTTGAGCGTTTGGAAAAGTTTACACGAAGAAAGCTTTTGTTTGGCGGTTATCTAAACTGTTGAAAACTGGCTCTCCTGGTAAACCGCTGATGCACCAAATTAAAGGAAGGAACAGACCGTTTATTCGCAGTTAAACAACTTACTCCCCTCTGCACAGTCAAATTTCCAGGTTCAACAACTGCGACATATTCCCAGGAGACAATGAAATGGCTTTGAACAATGGCGTTTTCCCTAAAGGCCTGTGTGCCTTAGATACTGCTATTTCTTATACGACCAAAAACTGGTAAATAATGCTTCTATTCAGCGTATTTCACTTTAATCTCTAAGTAAAATTTCAAAAGCTTTAAAAGAAGAGAAATTCAGAATCACTGATAAGTTCTTTTATCAATTTGTTATACTCAGTTTCTTAGCTTAACAGTGGCGGTGACCTCGTGCTAGAAGGCCACATGTAAGTAGTCCAAATCTACAATCATTAATCAATGGAAGTCCTCATTCCTTCCATGGGCGTGCCTCGACTCTGCCCATGCTACAGCCACCCCTCACCCCTGGTCTTTCAGCCAATAGTGCTCACAGTCCAGTGGGCTGGTGGACTAGAAAGTCCACCTCTTGATGCCTGCTCTGTGATCTGCTGGTTGGTGGCAGATTTGGCCTCCGAACTGAGCTTCATTGATCCCACTGCTTTTCACAAATGAATGATGTAATCTTAGAGCAAAAATCAGTGGGAGGCACTGCCTTGCAAACCCTAACCCAGTGTCCCCAAATCATTTACTCTCTCTGCCTGACATGGCATCCAGGAACATTAGTGCGACTGTTAGCTGAGTGGATGGGTACAACTAGTCTCCATACATCCAGGAGCAGTGATATCTTCTCATATAAAAATGTCCCCAACAAAAAGCCCAACTACTCGGTCTCCTCTGGCCCCTGGGTGGCACATGGGCTCAGCCCGTTTTTGTCGGAGGACGGCCGCCATGTTCGGAGCTCTTTGGAGGCATCGGGGTGTATCCACTGAGCTGGGGGACCAGGGGACTCCCTTTAAAGAGCTGTGTGTTGGTATAGTGGACGCTCGCATGCTAAGCCCCACGGTGGGCCCGTGAATGGCACCGGGATTTCACACAAAGACATGATGTCATGATGCAGGGTGCGGACTCTATTGAGCACGTGCAGTGAGGCGTGAGGCCAGATTAGACCTCCGAAGCAGAGCACCAACTGGCCGTTAATCAGAATGCTAACACGCTAACAAACATATCGTACGGCGATCTGCCTACGGCGCGGTGCCACGCGCTTCCTGCTCGCAGGGCCTTTGAGAGACAGGAAGTAACTAAAATCTTACTTTTGTGATGCCCTTATCAACGTGATGCAATTTATGATCTCTTTCATGTAACAATGTGCGTTATGTGATTCTCCCACATGTTGGCAGAAGGTTTGGTTTGATTTGGACGCCTCATTACATCTCTCTCAGGAGGAGAACTTCACAAACATATACCTGATCCATCATGAAAGCAGAAGTAGTTTCATCTGTGCCATTGGTTTGGCCACATCGAGAGATCCTGTCCTGGTTGCTGCAAATGTTTGGTCTGTCATCACTCTGTGTGCGTGATCATCAACACAGACTGCAGAGGGAATCGCACTTTCCGAGGTGCAAGCGAGCAAGCAGGCAAATTTTATTTAGAAAGCGATTTGCCCAAAAATAGGTTTCAATGTTTTTTACAAGATGAGGAAAGAGGGGAAATGAGATGAATAAAAATAAAAACATTTCTTTGTTATCACAGCCTTTTTTTTTAACCTGGAAAGATTCTGAATATAATGAATATCTCTTTTGCCACAAGACAGCCAGCAGCACAAACAACAAACTGGATTATAAAACCAATCAAAGTTAAATTAATGAATTAAATTGCATAAATAAATCCCATTTTAAATAGGGATAAACAAAAATGGAAATAGTACAGATATAAATACGCTTTATATATACATAAACAATTACATTTGATATGAATAAAAAAGAGTAAATAATGCAGAGAACATACAGAAATTTCAATTTCTGTCACAATTTAAAACATTAATGCATACATTATTTTTTAATTCTATTATTGTTTATTTTTTATTATTTTTTAATTGTTTATTGTGTTGTTTTTTGTTACATTTAATTGGACATAGATGCACTCATTGAGTCATGTTTTTTATTTTATTATTTTTTCACAGTTGCAGGCATAT
>JASGAT010340303.1:27317-42480 GCA_030220025.1 Chelon auratus | reverse complement strand
GATTTTATCAGCGGTTTCAACACGCCCGAGCCTGTTCCTCTCAGGTATTAGCATGCGTTAGCGTTTGTTTCTCTAAAAGATAATTATCCAGTGACGCTTGAAAAACCCAGACAATTACCAGCGATACTTTCTGAATCCTCAATAACGCTTTCAAACCATCTGGTTTAAAAATGATTCTGTCTGCTGCACGACACAAAAGGGGTCTTAACCTGTTTTGGCAGGCTGCCATTTTTGTTTTGTTAGAGAGCAGCAGAGCAACTTGGGAGGCAGGTTTGAAGGACTTCTTCTCACTCAGGCAACTTATTATTACTGAATATTAATGGAAAGTATTCTAAATGACCTTCTGGGTTTTCCAAACATGACATGTTTTTAAGAGAAACCACCTCTTTGATCTGAATGTGTCTTAAAGCCCATGGCGAACAAAATGTAGCAAAGAAGCTAGAACAAAAAGAAGTTAAGGTTTGACTTGACGCGTTTTTAATGCGTCTAGCTAACCCGCTTTAAAACAAAATCTGATGAAAGTTGCCTCAGATAACAACTGTGGCTAATAAACTAATTACACAATGCTAATGATTACAGCTTTTGTTTGAGCAGACAAATACGCACAGCGAGATTTAGCTTTGGGACGGTCCAAAAAAATCTCAAAATGCTCACAACTCTTTACAAGTCTCTTTCTATACTTCCATGCAGAGAAAAAAAACTGAGACCAAGGCAGCTTTAGAGACTTCACAACACTGCCTGGAGTATAACGCTGGTGGAGAAACGAGAGAGGTTCATCTGGTTGGTTTTATTTAATGAACAGATTAATTTTCTCAGTTCCTAAGCCTTACTAATGGCTAAAATGAGTTGATGATCTCAAAAAACACAGAAAAGAGTCATTACTTTTTTCTGTATTGCTGATTTTGGCTGAAAACCACACATGAGATAAACACTAGCAAATTAGCAAATTTCAAACATTACTTAGACTGATATTTCTGGGAATTCATTCCATAATGATTCAAGGCATTATTTTTCTGAGCAAAAAGCTAACTACAGAAGCTTTAATGCAAAATATAAACACACATCTGCTGGTACCTTCCTCTAGGATTTAAAGCAGTGTGCCTTGAGTTTTTTTTGGAGGAATTAAATCAAAGTATTAATCTTCCCACATTCATCCGAGAATTACTTTTTCTTTCTTCACTGTCGAGCCTATGTTGTAACAGTCAGAGTTTTTATTCAGGGTTATTTGTTATGTCAGTTATTGTGACAAACATTTGATTTGGTCTTCTTTTGTTACTGGTTATGAGGTGCTGTTTTGTGAATTCATATTTCCTTTTGCCTACTTTATGTGCAATGCCACAATACTGTCTGACACATTATAACTCAAACTGTAAGAAAACTGTTTATAGACATCCAGCAGCTACAAAGATAGATGGTTATTGATTGTGCTTGTGGACACTTGATTTTTATAGTTTCTTCTAGCTCTAGTTTTGGTCTCTGCCATCTCCTCAAAGAAATCTTTGCCTCTTTAGATGCTAAATTTTCCACTTTTTTAACCAAACATCACACATCTGCTGTGTGGTGCAGGGCAGATTACTTTTTTCACTGGACAGCTGGCAGGAAATGACACAGATGGGACTGAATCAGAACAGGAAAGCTGCCGGCCACTGACCAAAACAATGAGCTGAATGGAACAGCAGAGTTGGTCGACAACTAAAAACTATTTCTTTCACATAGTCATTTGATCATATAAAATACTGACCAGTGCAGCTTTGAAGATGATTGACAGAAAAAAGCAATCACTCGACTTTGAAGTAAGCTAAACCATCTGCATGGGGCGCTTTCATTTTTTTATGTCTACCCTGTACAAGTTTAAGTGAGCACATCTGCTTAGCCTTTCCATCTTTCCCTCAGGACCCAATAAAAAGTAATCTCTCCAGCCTCACTGACTTATTCTGAACCTTTTTCTTTTAATTCAGATTCCCAGCTGGGGGCCTTTATTAGCTAATATCTGACATCTTAACCAATCAATACGTCATCTGAGGAAAGTGTAGCTGAGATGAGAAGAGGGCAGGTGATTCATCATCAGAGTCAGTGGTGACCTTTCGACAGTGAGTTTTCCTCAGTCCATGGAAAAGCTATTGTTTTCTAAAGGTTCAATGAATTGTTGCTGCTCTTCCAGTTTATAAAAGGCAACACAAACATTTGCTGCAGCAGTTTTTCTGACAGTCAAAAATAAAAAAGGAGAGCGTAAAGAAGCAGTTAAAACCACAAAAATGTTTAAGAAATAGTTCAACATTCGCGGAAGTACACTTGGAGATCACACTAAGATTTGGAGGAGGGGGAATTAGCTTAGCTTAGCATAAAGACAGAAAACATAGTGAAAAAGCTGGTCTAACTCTGTCCATACGAAATCCGCCTGAAACTCTGAAGCTCATTTATTAGTTGGCTATGTGTTGTTAGCTTTGGACACATTTAAACTGTTGCCTGGCAACTTCTATGATGACACAATACCAGGTGGACACTACAGTTTAACTAACTAGTTTGGTTGTTTTAGCCAGCATAACTCTTCGGATTTCAGTAAATATCAGTAATAAAGTGAACGAGTTTTGGGTGTATTTCCATGAAATTTGGTTCACACATTTATGCCTCTTTCAGAATAAACTGTAATCACTTGGCTCATCTCCTGACTTTTCTTTATGTACCATTATAAGGTCAAGATTTTAATTTGTGCAATATTTATCTTCAAACACCTGCTAAATTAAATGTGATCCCATCAGCTGTAATTTATGTTAGCATTTAGCTGAAAGCGCAGCAGTGACTAAGATCTTGATTCATGTCTGTTTGTGTACAGATTAAATAAATATGATATCAGGTTAATTATTACAGTGCTGACTTTTATAACTGTGGAGAGAGTCAGGCTAGCTGTTGCCACCGCTTCCAGTCTTTAGGGAGAGTTAACTGCCTCCTGGTTCATCCCTTACTTAACACACAGACATGAAAGTGCTATCAACTTTCTCATCTAGCTACCTGCAAGAAAGTAAAAAAAAAAAAAAGGTTTGTCCAGAATGTCAATTTATTCTTTTAAAGAGCGATGAAAGGCATGGAGACATGTGCCTAAAGCTACTGACAAGGCTGAGGTGAAAGCCCACTGAGAAACATTCGACTCAGAACGAATATTGCATGCACATATTAAATATTACAGCACGCACAGCACAGCGTGACCACCAGCAGATGGCACTGATGAACAGCAGTGGGGGCCCCCAAATGTGATGGGAGAGCTGTTGCTGAATATTGCATGTCAAAATAAATTCACGCCTTTTAAAGGATTAGGCTTCACCTCCTTACATCACAAACCTCATTACAACTCACATTTACTCAGCTGAAAGGACACAACTCTGGATTTGAAACTGCACACAAGGTGGGAGGGAAGGTATGACGGGTCTAACAATATGCGGCTGGGTAAAATAAACACTGCAAGTGCGTAACACCTCTTTTCTGAGTAATTCACATCTCTTGCTTGCACTTAATGCTTCTTGACTCCGAGTTCCTCTGGGTATTGCTTCATTAATGAATGCAAATGGAAAGGCTTACTTCAGTGGTAGAGTATGAATAATGGAAGTGCTGTGGTAATGTTATGCAGCTAGTGGAATTAACCACAATCGCGTGAGGGGAGGAGGGTGGTGGCGTGAGTGTAAAGGGTCAGGGATGGGTTAGAGAGACCCGCAACAAGCTGCTCATACGCACCTTGACATGGATCTTGATGGGGAGGGGGATGCCTTCTTTCAGCTCCTTGGTTTGCTCATTGAAGTCCTTGCAGAACTGCCCAATGGGGATTCCTCTCTGGATAGAAACAAGGGGTAAAATGGGGAAAAGAGGGAAATAAGTGTGGAAGAAATAGTGCAGGATTGCTTTAAAATGCATGAGGGTTGTGTGCTCGCAAAACATTCAGCTGAACGTCACTCATGTCATACCAAGCTGCCAGAATGCAGATGCCTGGGCCGCTGTCAGTCAGTCAATCACAAAAGCTTCCAAAGGTCTGACTATATTCACATGCATGAATGGTTCAGGGAGCAGTCATGAGAAGGTAGTATATAGAAATGTGATGTATGTGTGTGTGAGTGTTTATATGCAATAATATTTTGTTGGAGATATTTTTTATTTATTTTCTTACACTCAACGCTCGTTATATTCACACTGAGATGCATCTGTGTGTGTGTGCGTGTGTGAAGCCCTCTGTTGCTCAAGACAAAGTGTTTGTGTGCGTACGTGTCTGTCACTCGAGCTATGACTGAATGCATGTTGGTGCCCAGAGCCAGAGAAACCCTGTGATGAATGAGCTCCCATTTTCCAGCTCCTGCGAGGCCAACCAGAGCGAAAGCAAAATGGATGGGTGACATTAAGTCAACACCCGGCCAACGCTGCTCCTTCGCAGTATTCCTCTTTGGAGCTGAATTCAGAGGCAAAGACTAATAAAGAATCTAATTATTACTGCTGAAATTTAAACTGACCTTCATCCGCCATCGTCCCCACAGGCAACACACTGATTGAAATGTTCATTTTAGAAATGAAGGAAGGAAAAAAAAAGAGGGTGTTTTATACACAGTTTAATGGACTTGCATGCTTCTTTTTTCCTAGCGCAGAGCACACCGAGCAGATTCTAATAATGGATCTGATGGAACGTCAGTCATCCTGAGAGGCCCTCCGCTGACAGGATGGGGAAGACATTTATTTGAACTTAACGGAGCAGAAAGTTCTCTGAACATCATCCACGTTAAAGGCTTCAACAGCACCTGATGACTGCTAATCAGTCCCTTGGTCTACACAACCCCACCACTTCATTAGCGTCTGAAATGCTACTCCCAGCTCACTGGCGTTCCTTTGCATCCGCTAACATAATACCAACAAACTGATTGAAATTTCAACACATGAGTCGGGGCAGGTTATTGTTTGAGCTGATGGGTGCTATCTGAATTACAATATCCTACTAATGAAATGAAACGCAGCTACATCCCTGGAGTCCTCACTAGGCTCTACCTTCCCTCCACTCTGTACTTATTAATAGTAATCCCATGTCAACCTCGGTACCTTCTACCCGTACTCCTCCCTCCATAAAACAACACACCAAGGGTAAACAAGCAAGGAGGGTGCACTAAAGGAAAGTCTAATTAAATATGGATTAATATAAAGGCTGTGATGCTGGGCATGAGTCAAAGTATACCCTCTGGCTCTACCTCACACATTCAGCTCCCGTTCCTTTCCTTCTGTTCAGCCCGTGTCAGATAATGATCTCTCCCACTGACTCGGGCGGCCCTTTCATGCCGCACAAAGCCGCTGAAAAGGCCTCCCGGACCAGCAAGAGATAATGCCTGATGCTTCTAAAATGTGCTTAAGCACGGACAGCGAGACATTATGCAGACAGAAAAGGGGACTGTGCTAAAGATAGACAGAGGCGAAGACTTCACACGGCCTTTCCTGACCGTACAGTCCTTCCCTGCTAAAAAGAGCTCAAGCCAACATGAAAAAAAAGAGTGCAAATAAGACAAAAATTTGCCTCAGAATGAGGGACGCAACCCACTTGGGGCAAAACAGACAGTTTGCTCTGAGCGTGCACGTTTAAGTATGCACCAGAGACAGGTAATCATGTTTTAATTAAAGCGTTTCGCAGAAGTCCAGGCATCGCAGTCTCTGAAGATGAAGTTTTATTTTGGCTGCAGGCTATTTAATAGTTTAACTGCTGTAATTACTACGATTGAACCATGTTGGTAATTGCAATCCCAGTCTTTAAATGTGGCAGAGGTCTGGCGTTCCATGAAAGCAAGGTTCAAGGTTGGCTCCTCCAACTTCCCCTGACATTTATCAGCTAGAGAGAGAGCTGGGGCAGTAACATTCATGCCCTGGCCAAATCGCTAACCCCACTGACTGCATCTGAGCATCTAATCATCCTCGAGTCCGAGCTGCTGGATAAATCCTCGCTCTTCCACCATGACTGATTAGAGCTCTCCAGTATAAAATGGCTGCAGCCCAACACCCGAGGCGGGGGCGGTCCACGCCGACTCTGGACAAGGGCATTCAGCAGCGCATCTTCAAAGCTTTCTGAGATCCTGGATACCGGGATTAATCGCTAATCTACGAAGATATTTCTCGCCGTCAAATCGACGCAGTAACAGTGGTGAGTAATTGCTGTATGATCCATTTGAGATCAGCATGGCCGAGTCTTATTACTCATAATTATGGGAGTAATTAGGCATTTGCAATTAAAATCTGAAAAGTGTCCATTTGATTTGACCCTTCCACCAATTTCTCTGCAGTCTTTTTTGACACTCCCTTCCGTGTTAATGTGATTGGCCTTTCAGCTTCACTAACTCTTTTTAACAAGATGTACCACTGGTGTGGCAGGATGGTGTGTGTGTGCCGGGGAGGGAACCTGATGGGAAGAGAGAAGAGACAAGAATGGGCAAGGAAGAGACAGCTGAGGTGTATTAAAGTTGTCAGAGTGTGGACAGCAATAGTGGTCAATATTTGAACAACGAGACGGGGTTTGTTTGATTGAGGGGAACAACGGGGGACAAGTAAAGCAAAGGCCGTGGGAGGTCCTCATAAATATGGGTGAGTGTGTGGGTATGTTTATGTATGAATACTTTGGCCTCATTTCAATCTGACAAGACTATCAGTTGAAGAATGGATATCTGTGCATATTAAGCTGCCAGGGATTGCTGACTGTGAAGAAGTGTTCATTGTGTGTGGTCGCAGGTGTTTCCGAATCTGGAAACAAGAGGGGAAAAAAAGAAAGAAGAGAAAGGGGAGCAAGGGGGGAAGAGAGGAAGAGATGGATGGAGATGAGAAAGAGAGTAGGTCAAGAGAAGAGTATTGTGCTTATGGAAGCATGGCTAACTAGAGATAAAGGATACAGGCACAGGATGAGGCCTTGGGGCAGGAGGCAGGATTAATTGCCCCTGGCACACAAGGCCACTGGATAAATTGCCCCGGACGGTCGGCCCGGAGGAGGGCTGCAATGTGGTGACAAAGGTGTTACAGTGGAGAGAGGCCGGTGGGAGGCGAGGTTAATTAAACTCTTCAGTGTGAAACACTCTCATTCATTACCTTCATTAACTTGTTCATTTAATCTGCTCCGGTGTTGGCATTTTATCACATTCAGCCTCAATGTAGCGTCATACAGCTGATTAGGTTTCATGCCGAACCCCTCAGCTGCAGTGGGGGAGAATGAGGGCCTGAGTAGCAGGTCAGTTCAGGTCTAACAGACACGGTCGCACACAGCAACAAGCGCCAAATAAATTGAGTTCACGCTGGACGTGCATTTTATTTGATTTTCCACAGTAGAATCAGTGGATTAGCCTTAAAAGTGGAAAATGAAAACGATTTTCACCCCTAGTCTCCAGTGAACTGTGCTGAGGCCCATAAACATTAAAGAGACGAGGAGAGTGGCTCAAATGGGTGCAGAACTGACAATGTGGACCAAATTCACACTCGTCTTTATAACAACCAACACAAGCCAAAACTTGTCAGCAGTGGTTTTTTTCCTGTCTGGATCTTTTCTTAAAATAGACACAGCCTTCACTTTTCATACCTGGCACAGGAAGAAGAATTTGCTGTTTGAGGGCACCGTGAAAGCGAGCAAGCAAGAAAGGCGGCAGTGCAACGAAATGGATTGCATCACGACAAAACATCCCATTTTCAACTCCATTAGGTCCCCCTTACAGTCCTGACAGTGTTGTGCTTTTTGCCACTTCACATGATTAATCACGTGTGGAGGCTGCAGCAGAAACATGGGAGCCTGAACTGCAGGCAGCCGTGGCTCCACGCTGGAGATGTCTGAAAAATCACAAGATAGGCTGACATGTGGAGAAGGGGCACACAAAGAAAAGAGAGTCGGGGGCTGGAATAAATGTTTTAACAAAGCTAGTGTTGCCTTAGTGGAGAATTCAGAGAGACAATGTGGTGTTTGTTTTTTTTTTACTCAAGTTGTTATTTAAAGGGGAACTTGACAGGTGTTTGGAAGTAATACTACATACTTTATGTGGAGAATTAATTTGCTTAAAGTTGTAACAAATCTGATACGTTTCTTCAACTGATGTCACCTGAGTTCGAGCTAGAGTTATCTAGATCAAACGTGTGTAGCTCTGCGGGGAGCTAGCAGCTGGTCTTTCCAGAATCATGCTGATCAATTTGTCTACAGTTAATTAGTCCTAGACGATCATGTCATTGTGAAAATATTTGTGTATTTGAATGACGAGATGAGATGAAGGTGTAAAGAGACAAAAGCCTTCTGTGTGCCTTCGAACTCTGTTGTATCGTCACCTTAGTCACCTTAGTTTTTCTTCTCGTGCAGTGGTTCTCTGAGCTAAAATGTGCTGAATCGTCTGATAAGTCAGGGGTGACAGGGCTCTGGCTAGTGCCAACGTTGCAGGACACAGTAGAAAAAAACTAGGGTCACGGACACTCAACAGCAGCCGACATTAGATAACAGCCGACTGTCAGCTTGGTGTCACAACTGCTGGAAGTCCAGCTGAATCATAGCAAAATGTGTGGAGTAAAACAAACAATATCTACTCTGTCTGTAGTGCAAAGCTGAATGGTGGGGTACTCTTTGCTTAGAGGAAAAGTCAAGTGCAGGAAAGTGAGTCCTCCATGTCTGGGGAGGTCAGCCTCTGGTCTGATGTGGAGCATGGCTCACTGTTGATGCCTTTAGCAGTCTGGGACGGTCTGTAACCCCACACGTCCTTCCAAACTTCCCCAATCATGTCCGAAGCAAAAAGTGATGAGTGCAGAGCGCTGTGGACAGCCTGTCCGCCTGGCTGCCCCTCGCCCTCTTCCTATTTTCGCTGTTCCCCTCGTCCTTTTTTCCCTGGCTCGCTCTCCTCGTCTTTCTCTATGAAAGTGAGCCAGTGTGCACAGTGACCTTCAACCACACCCACGGGGAACAAAAAAAGAAAGGGAATGAACGAGGAGGGGGTAGTAGCAGGAGGGAGGAGAGAATGGGATAAACATGAGGAGAGGGGTGACAGACGGTGGAAAGAAGAAGAGGGGTGAACACACACACACACAAACACACGAAAACACACGCCGAAGAGAGGAAAATGGAAAATCTCTCTACTCTTGGAAGCCAGTGGAGCGCAGAGCTGAATCTGACAAGAAAGATGACTCTCCATCCCCTTTCTCACCAGTCTGATTAAAGCTCTCACTCTAAAATGAACTGGGCAGAGAGAGAGAGAGAGAGAGAGAGAGAGCTACAGAGCTGAGGGCTGGAGCCTTAGGAAAAGGTGTCGACTGCCTGCAGATACACTTGAAGGAGCGGGACCTTGAGGACAAGGTGACACTTGAAACACTTGAAAATTCCTTAAAACTCCATCTGTGGCCGACGAAATGACCAAAACTGAATTCTTGAACACGGAAAATGAGGCAGCTTTGAGAGGAAAAAAATAAAAGAAAATCAACCAGATCTTCCTCCGCAAATTCCCAATCCTTCTGTTTGAGTATTCACTAAGCTGTCCGTAATGAGTTAATCTACAACAGAGGAATGATTTTCTTGTGTGACTAAGACAGTAAGTAGACAGAAGGAGGACTAATTAAAGTTGTAACATCTGCCTTCTGAGCCTCCAAATGTGTCTACAGGCTACAAGCATCTTTCGCTCCACTTCCTCCGCTCTTACTCCAAGCACAGAGGGGTAAATAAGGTTTCTGCCTGCTCCCAAACAATGCAACTAATCTTCTGCAAGTGACATCATCATTACTACCGCAGGCAATACTGTAACCGAGCGCTGTGCAATATTCACAGCACCTTCTTGCAGCTAAACTTCCACAGCTGATGGTGGAGAAAAATGAGGAGAAACTGAGGAGGAGGAGGAACTGAGGAGGAGGAGGGTGTGAGGTCTGAGCTGGAGCACGTAACCTGCTTACAAATTAACACCACAACCGGACAGCGTGAGTGAGTTTCTCCTCGTCCTCCTCTCGGTGTAGCACCACTCTCTCTGCCTCTTTCTTTCTTTCCTTCTTTCCTTTTTTTTTTTTTTTTTTTTAAACCTCTCTCATGAGCCATCTTCTCGGCTGGATCGGTCTGCGGTCTCCACTTTGACGATTCGCCGGTGGTGAAGCTGCTTCTGCTGGTGCTCCACTTCTGACCGACTTCCCGGCTGCTCCGCACACAGCCGGAGCCCGACCGTGCAGCAGCAGCAGCAGCAGCAGCAGTAGCAGCAGCAGCCCTGCACGGCTCTCTGCCCCCGCTGCTGTGCCAAAAGATAAGCCGACAACAGCAGACACCGACACTGCGGGGAGGCGACAGATCCAGATCGAGCCACTGCAATAACCACGGAGCCGGCAGACGGACGGAAATATCTGCCATGCTAGATCTGCACGGAAGAGGAAATCTTGATAAGTATGAGCTTTTTTTTTTTTTTTGCTCCTACAAAACAAACTCGAGTCTGCTTGGTGTGGCAGTAGCAATGACTTTGCCCTCTCACAGCCTCTCCATGAGCATTTTCCTGGAGCCTGATTGTGCACAAAGCCAGTGAGAATAAGACTTTTATCGGCGGCTCATCAACGACAATAAAAGACACTTTATTGGTCACCGACAGCGCTTCTACTTGGGGGGAAAAAACACAGTTCCTGCTGTAAATCAAGCCGGGAAGATCGAGCCCAAGTGCAAGACGAATGGTTCGGGTAACTAAAGCTTCTCTTTACTACCAGCCATGCACGGATAAATCCACAATACCTGCTGTTAATAGGGCAGTTATGAAACAGGTGTTGCAGGGAAGCCGTTTAATAGAGGCTGTTAAATTGCCAGAGGATGCAAGACGTCCTCACGACAGCACTGCGCGCTGGCCAGCTAACGATAAACACACATTTCAAGACAAAGCACGAGCATGATAAGTGTGTACAAATTGCAGCAACGAACCCCTTCAGGCAACTCTCCACCTGATAAATCAACAGATGTTTCAGTCGTGTGGCTTCAGGTCTGGAGAGAGGATTTATTCTGCATTATCGGGGATTGCGCTCTCCAGACTCCCTTTATTAATTAGTTTGCACATAATGGCTCAGATGTTGCCCCGATGCCCTTGGTGTTCCTCTGCCACCTCTGATAACTTATGAAGGATTTTGTCTCTGATGCAATTTGGAGCTCAGTGAGGGGTGTTTATGGAGATAAACTGCAGGTGTAGACAAATTCATCTGCTCTCCACATGGATTTCAGTTCACCTGGGAATCACTCAATATTAATAGAAAAACTAGCAAGAGGCAACCCCGCCCCCTCTGGATCTCTGTCAGTGTTGCAAAGAATTTAAGTGCTTTTTGGGTGATTATTTAGACAGCGGCTGCCATGGTGTGCATGTTGTACATGAGAATAGAAGTGGATAAATTTGGGTGGGGGGGGGGGATTGATTTTAGTGCTAAATGGATGGACTATACACAAATCTTTCACCGACACACCATTATATGTCATTACTCATGCTTAGGGAGAAATAGGTTGCCTCACCTTGTCAACAGAGGTGTCACTTCCCAGACAGCAGAATGATGAATTTGGACATTATTGATGAGCTGAGTGGACACAGAGGCTGTCATCCCCGTCCCTCACTCAGAACAGAATAAATTACACAGCGCTGACAGGGAGTCAAAACACAAACAGGGACTGACAGGAGGATTTCCAGGGTGAAATTTAAGGCGCAGGTGGAATAACTTAAGAGGCACGACCTCGACAAAGCAACCGGCAACAGTGGCTTTAAACTTCCTCATTTTCCCCCCTGCAGGCTGAGGTTGTTCCCCAAGAAAGACAAATTTAAATTCCAATATCCTTTCAATCTGCGGCTTGGTGAAATTCATTCAGTTTTGAGGGAATGATAATCAAGTTGCTGCGCGCGGGTGAGACAAAACGCTTCGCACACAATCAGATATTTCGAATGCTGGCTGGCATGATCCACGCCTGTCCTCCCACCATGCCTCCGAGCAGATTAATCAGTCGACATCGCTCCTTTCCTCATCTCTTTGATTCACATGTTTCAGAACAAACCCTTAATGTCTGTGATTTTTCAGTACTCGCGGTGATGGATGCATATGGATCCATCCAGGCCAAGATGGCTCGTGAAATCTATGTCTTCATATAAGTGTGGGGGNCACCTTCTATCTGCATTTGAGTCTTTTCTTCTTCATCACTTTCACCCCTTCTCCCCCTGAGCTTATTTATGAACTATTACCGTCATGCCGTAACACTTTATTAGGCATGTAGACAGCCAAAAGGCCTATTAATCTTTCACTTGCAGTCTTATTCTCATTCTCCTCTTTCACACACACACACAAACCTCCTTTTTTACCCAAAGGAATTCCTCAGCCCTCGTCAATGATTCAGAAAGCACAGAGGAGATGGCAGAGCTCCTGTTAGTCTTACAGTGAAGGAAGTGATGTGTCTTCCATCGGCAACATATCAATACACATTTTTCACAGGCAGACTTTTCTCAGAGGCTGCAATCATGCTGACAATCTCTCGCTCGATCACACTCAACTGTTGCTGTTAGGACACATCTGAGCTGGTAATGATTTTATATTATAATGCCATCGATTCGGCCGAGGGGTTGACACCCCCGATAACAGACAATCCAGTGGTCTGTGCTGTGCTTTTCAGCTAAATACAATAAGAAGACGCTCGTTCGATTACACTGTAAAGTCAATGATGATTTCTCATCCTGCGATCAATATGAAGCTTTATACTGCCAGTGGCTGAGATATGAGCTGTAACACAATAACATGAAGCCTTGAACTCATCCTAATTAGCATTGCCTGCATGCACTCACCCGGATGTACGGCGTCTGTACACAAAGAAACGACAAATCAAACAACATGTCTAAACAAATAGCGAGTTATCAATATTCATCTGAAATGAGAGGAGAATTTGGGATGATTAAAGGCTGCAGCGCAGTATGGGAATAAACATGGCAGACTATGGAGGCAAAGAAAAAGCTTTGACAGGGCACCTAGCTGCGCCTGAATGCAATTAATTAATAATGAATGAGCTGAGTAGGAAAAAAGAACAGCAGAAACAATAAACAGAAAAAGTAAGAGTAGAGAACTCTGGGAAAATCTGAATCAAAAAGAAGCAATGTGAGAACATTTATGGAAAATGAAGTCTATTTAATTCAAAGAACCGCAGAGGAAAAACAACAGCAATTTAATAGGCTTCCCAGCTTGAGCAGCCGGGGTAGATGTGGCTCTGGCCAAAGATGAAGGGTGCTCGCTGCTTACTCTGCAGCTGATGTGTTTAACCACAGCATCAAGCATCAAACTATGTTAACATGTGCTTTTGAATTTCTGCTGGGAGAAAAACAACAATCATCTACTGCACATTTGTCAGTGTTACTGGTGACAGATGGCACCATGCGAATAGATGAGAGCCGAGTTTTAATTTTGTCGATGTAACAGACTTTCCACGGTGCAAATGTGTGTATGTCTTTTTCAGGCATGGTGCCCACGCCCCAGGTGTGCGTATCAACCCTGGTCACGGTGAGCACAATGGCAGTGGTGGACCTCTACTTACTGGAGCAGAGCATGCTGGGAGCTCGTGGTGTTTCAGGACCTAGTGTGTGGCAGTGTGCGGCAGTGTTGCTAAGTGACGTGGGCTTTCTGCTTGCGCTGCGCTTTGTCTCAGCTGGCGTGGTGTCTGAGGCGCGGTCGCCACGGCGTGGTTTCGCCAACGCCCTCTGGTTCCTGTTCCTGTCCCTGTTGCAGCTCAAGCTCTTCTTCGTCTGCCATAACTACAGGCAGGAGCGCCGGCCGCCAGACCCGCTGGCCAGAAAGACCCTGACGCTGCTGCTGTCCATCTGCCTGCCCTCCTTGTTCCTCATCCTGACGGGAGCTGACCACATGACCCCGCAGCGCAGGAAGCAGGAGGTGCGAGGTCGGCTCCTGTGGGTGGTGGTTGACCTCCTGGATGTGTTGGACCTGCAGGCGGGGCTGTGGGAAGCCCAAGGAGCGTCCACAGCAGGCACCGGAGGGGTCGCTGAGCAGAAGCTGCCCATTTGGGCTGAGGGTCTGGTCTTCTTTTACTGTTATGCTCTCCTGCTGCTGCTGCCATGTGTGGCCCTTACAGAGCTGGGGGCCACCGGACTGCCAGGACAGAGAGGACCCCGTAAGGAGGCTTTGTACCCTTGGCTCAGCTTGGTCACTATCAATATCTTCACCCTGGGCCTGAGGGGCACAGGCATGCTGTGGTATAGGGACCCCCGTGTGTCCACTGTATTCCTGGGGAAGAACCTGCTGGCCCTGGCTGTGAAGCTGAGCTCAGCCTGGGAGAAACACAAGCAGGAGCGCGGTGCTGGTGGAGCTGGGACCGTGGCTGGAGCCGAATCAGGAGGTTCGACCTTGCCAAGCCAGAGCTCAGAGCAGGGAGAGGGCCAGGCCCAGGGCAAAACTCCTCCCACTCATTATCACTCACTGACTCGTTCCCAAAGCCACACTCTCTCCCATGTCAGCCTGGAGCCCTCAGCAACACCCTTAGGACCCTCTTTCATCTCTCATGAACTCTAGAGGATCACTCTAAACATGCACGCGTGCGCAAATGCAAACACGCACACCCAAACTGAAAACCCGGACCAGCAGAGTCAGTATCACATTCAAACAGATAACTTGTATTGAATTTCAGTACAGCAGTGATGGGTATAATGCAGAGTGTGGAAATGCATTTGGCATGCTTGTCTTTCTGCACATTTTGTTGTGCTAAGAAAAACTCAAAATGCATTGATGTGATTTGTGGGAGTGTATTTTTACAGTCAACACTGTGAATCTGTCAGAGTGGAAAGAGTATTCCAGAAATGTGTGTTGGAGTAGTGTTCATTGTTGTTTAATCTGGGCTTAACAGCCTTACCTGACACATTTTGATGAATTCTGTCCTTAGGTGGAGCGTTGGATTTTTTTACATCTATAACTTGAGTTTTAACTCAGATGTCTTGATAAATATCTAATACCACTTCATATAACGTATGCGTGTGGTGTCAAGGAACACATAAGAAAAATTGGTTTGACACTCTTTTGGCTGTTAGACTATTAAATGCCAAAATACAGACCGTGACCTTTCAGTGTAAATTTTCTCTGTCACTTTACAGAGGAAAGTTTAATACAGTGGTGTGTGGTGATTCATTTTTTTCTTTCAGCGCCACAGAGCCCAGATTCAAAATCCATCTAACAG
>JASGAT010340303.1:0-27288 GCA_030220025.1 Chelon auratus | reverse complement strand
ACTCTAAACTGTGCTTCAATATTTTAACGTAGAGTCAAACTCAATGACCCTTTAAAATCAAAGTGTACTCACAACCCCTATCTTAGGTATTTTAGATGCCTGAAGGAGCAAAACTATGTTTTTTTTCAGACTATAAAACTGAGAGAAATATCTGTTACCTGGATATGACTTTAGTAGCAGAGAAATGTATCGTGTACCTTCACATGCATTTACCATTAATATTAGAAGTGATTTTAGCACAACAAAATGTACTTAGGACGCCAGCTATGAAAGATGCGGACTACATTAACTCGGACGCTAGTATTCTACTAAAAAGAATAAAAAGCTCCTCAGTCACAACAAACTGATCCGATTGGAAGGAAATTCAATCCAATCACTTCTCCTTAGTTGTAATTCATCTATTCTTTCAGCACATGTTTGCCCCACAAACATCAACACAACACGTTGCTGAAACAAGTGTTTGAAAAGATGGGCAAAATCAGAATCAATTTGGGCAGCATTGTTGAAAATGCTGCTCCATCTTCTTCTATTAAATTAACTCAGTGTTACCAATAAATTTGGGAATAAACTCCTTCCTCTTCTGTTGTATTAGCGGCAGATTTGATGCTGCAGAACTCTACTCACGTCAAAAAGTTAATAATCCATAATCTTGTCGGATCGTTTCATGTAGCGTCCACGTGAACAGTTCAGTTGGGATCTGATCAGGATGATCTCAATCAGAAATACTGTCCATGTAAAAGTAGTCACTGTTTGCATGTTCAGTTAAGGATGGGCAATAACCATTGTGCATCATCTTTATGCCAACACAGACTACACTACAGGTGGATTGTACTACACAAAGACTGAATACCAATGTAAGTAATCCCTTTACGGTTTCAAAACACATTCAGAATCCATAATCATCGTCTTTTGTATTTGTCTTAAAGTCATTTTATCATTTTCAAAAAGAAAACAACAACCTGTCTGGCTGCTCTTCCAATCCTCAAATCCGTTTGTTTGCCTTTGAATAAAAGAGTTTTTTTTTTGTTGTTTTTTTTTTAATTCCTTCACAAATTGATCAAGATGTTGGACATCGTGGGTTTATTGGTCAGAGCAGCAGGTGTAGTGGATGTCAAGTGCCTTGTTTCCTCATGGAGCTGCGAGCCTCTGGGTTGTCGAGAGGCGCACACATTATGTGCACCATGTGGAACTTGGACATATGCCATGTGTATACTGTGAAGTTATTCCACAGCTGTTGTCAGCTACACCTCCAGGACAGAGTGCAAAATAATAAAGTGTTTCATACTCGCCCAGTGTTGACAGTTCATTGGCTATTTTGCCGGAGCATTACTGGCGGACTGTCACGCACTCACACACATAAAAATAAGAGGAGTCAGTCCAAATTATTCAGGGACAAATAACTGTCTCATTCCTGAAAAAGCCTCCACCAAATTAAAGTCAATCAGAGCTCATTCTGCAGGCACAGGAAATTGGGAAATGTTTTTATGTTTTTCTCCTGCTGAACTGGTGAAGTGAATGGAAGCCTCCCCTCATATTCAGAGCAGAAAGGCACCCTCTTTGCTTCACGGAGCGGCACACTGACTAAAGGCCGTCATTTATCACAATTATGCCAGCGGCCCCATCAGCTCAGATCCTCTCGCAGTAATCCTTGGGTGTGCTGTCGTGTTGTCTGCCTTTCATGCTGAAAGAGAGAGGTCTTGATGTGATGGGGTGCGCATGTCAAGAGTTGTAGTAAGTGTGTGCGATGTTTTTCCAGAGCAAACCACTGACTCTTAGCTCACAGAGGCTATGAATGCACCCGTCGGCCTGTCCTCTGAGCTTTAATGGTCCTATTAATTGAAATTGAGGCTATTTGTCAAAATGCAAGCACTTATTCTCACTGCTTTACGCTTGATTTACAGGCTGTATTTACAGATGGTATAAAGACTAATGTAGAGTCTCCACCACAGAAAGAAATTTTCATTTAAAGTTTCTGTTGGGAATTTCTCATCAGTTCAGAGACTTTTAAGGAAACGCCACAGAGGGATATCCAGTGTAGTAGACGGCATCCAACTCTCGCCTACTCCCTTTCTTTCATCTCCCCCTTCCTTTGCTCGTTCTACATTTCAAACACATGCATTCTGGATGCACTCCCTGTTGGGCAACTTTTCATATTTCTATTATACTAAAAGCAGTGCCTGCATAGGCAGCCGCCTCTGCAAATGACTACCTCCTAGAATTTGTTACACGTGTTAAGCTCCAGATACAACGCTCAGCATTTTCCCTCAGCTCCCACAGACTCTCATAACCTGCTCATGAAGAAAAGTGCGTGAGCTGCTCTCCAATTTTCTTTCTTCTTTTGCCGCTCTCTCCGGTGCTGCCTATTCTTCCCCTCCATTCGCCTGTGCTAATTTCACTCCAGCCTGTTATTATTCTCATGTAGCAAAGCTGTCAGTTTCCCTTTTTTGTCTCCCATTCCTTCTTTTATTTCTCTCGTTTGTTTAAATTTGCCCCACAGCCGACAGGCAGCCTACCTCTCTGCACGTCCCCTGTCAAGGGTGGTTAGTCAGAGACAAGGAAAAAAAGTGAGGAGGAGAGGCTGGCTAAGATTAAAGGGCCGAGGCCACTGCCTAAAGCACAACAGCTGCCGTCTGCCATTTATTTACCGTTTGCTACACGCGCTGAGAACTTGATGGAGCACGGGAGCCAAGAGAGACAAACAAAACAACATGCCGACCTGACAACAATGACATGGCAAACAGTCCAAAAAGAGGCACCTTTAGACAAACATATGGCTTTGTTTTGCTTGGTTGAACACTCGGTTACAACCCATCTCCTCTCATTACCCTAACGCAGCGACAGCTACAGTCTACAAGCTCACGCCCACCTCGCCTGGCAGAAGGAGCCACATTTAATAGACAGATGTCTAAATCATTCATCATAGCACAAACCATCAGCACCACTGCCTTCCAAGAGAACTTCAAAGTATTCGCTCTATGTGAAAGAAATGATGCAAAAGAATCCAAAACTCTTATGATATGAAATGCAATAGTGGAGACAAATGCATACTAATACTGGCCTCAGATGTTGGGGTGACTTTTGACTGAGGCTGAAATTAAATGAAACAAAAGGAACTCCAGTTAAAACAAAGAGTTGATAAACAGAAAAGTATTCAACAATCATTTCTATAATTGCTACCTTAAATGCCAGTTGTAATTTATGCGAAGCGATCAATTCCAGTAAAAACCACTGCTGATAATACCCTCTAAAGCATCAATATGTTCATCAGTATTCTTCAGTGTTCCCTCAGTTTTGCTGCACTTGCCGCTCAAAAGATTTAACTTTTTAATAATGAATAATGATAATATACAGTATTTCTTAACTATATCCTGTATTAATCTCAGATTCTGCAAAGTAATTAAAGCTGTCAAAAATGTGCAGGAGTAAAAAGTTTCATTTCCACCTCTGAAATGGGGCAGAATTACTCAAAAGTACCTCTTAACTATAGCATGTGAATACATTTGCTCGGCTTCTTTCTACCACTGAAATGAAATATCCTTTGGACTATTAGTCTGACAAAAATCCAATTTAAACACATTGCCTTGGGTTCCGGGAAATCATGAGTGGCTATGTGTCACTACTTTCTAATGCTTTATAATCTAAATGATCAAATTATCACTCACAATATTGATATGTGCAGGCATAAACGAAACCACAAGCTGAAATCATGAACTCAAAAACCTGAATGCCAATTACATATTATGAACTTAAAACCAAGTGAGAGGGTTTAAGGAAAGGTGTACAACTCCAACGCCAACCCCATAATAACCTAAAGATAAATTTAGTGCCGTTTGCATGCATTATTGAAAAAGCTACTTGCAAAAACTGAATATTTTGACACGCCACAGCAAGGCATGTTCAAAAAAGAAATTCACACAAACTGTTTGTTGCAACTGGTAAAGCAGCCACTATTCTTAGGTTGTGTGTTTGCTGGAGATGTCACTTCAATTCTTCAAAATGATCACATTCCTACCAGTGCCTCTTTGGGAAAGGAAACAATGTTTTTTGGAAGAACACAGAGAAATATCACACAGTCCCACTGATGCTGAGGTATCGTCACTCATGGTGGCGTGACAGGTTTGTATGGTGTGAGAAACCTGTTGTTCAAAAATGAATAAAATTGAGGTTTGCCTATTGGTTGTCTGCTATCGAAATTCTGCCCTCTGTAGGTGTGAATTAGTGATACCTCAAGGGAGCAAACAAACTAGAAACAGTGGCTGCTTTAATAGCTGCAACAAGCAGTTTGTATGGATTTCATTTTAAAAAAAAAAAAAAAAAAAAAAAAGTTNAAGATTAAAGTGTACGACTGCTCAAAGGACAAAAACGTCCTTTCCCAGTTGATTTTCTTTTTGATAACTTAGCAGTGGTCATGCTTTTTGCTACCATATTTGGCAAAAGTGTGTATTTTTTAGCAAATTTTAATATTTCAAACTCAAATCCCACGGCTTTTTTCACATTTACTCTAATTAACTCTGTTTTTCAAGTAACAGGATAAAAAATATACAGTTGAAAACCCCTCAATTACACACACAGGTCAATGCAGAGATCACTATGCACATCACCTCTCCATCATAACAAACTTGGGAGCTACAAACCACAGCAGGGCAACAAGTAAACGTGGCCTGGAACCATCCACTCCTCCCTCTTCTACTTTGCCAAGACCCACACAGCCGTCTCCTACATCCCAAAGTGGCGAGAGCGTGCTCCTGCTCAGCACTGAACACAAGGAGCCGGCCATTAATGATGAGGCCTACCACAAGCCCAAAATAATCCAGCAAAGGCAGTGTGGACAACCTGGATGGTATGCACAATTATGCATCAATTACGCACACACTTTATTATTACTGGATTTATGTTCTTGTCTGAGATACATTTAGTGCATTTATTATTCAGTTTTTCTTGCATTTATTTAAATAATAATTTATATATTTGGGTGTGATGAGGAAGAATAGCCTATTTCATTTATGAATTTCTTCTTTTAGTTTTTTGCAGTGTGTAGGTGCCTACGGCTGCCACTGAAAGATCTGCTGTTGGCCACTGATTTTGTTTTACAACATCCTGATTGTCTTTGCTATCAACTCCTTTCTGTTGTTGATGGCTGTGCATCCAACATGGAACCAGGGCAAACTGTACAAGCGCCAAATTTTCCTGGAGGAGCTGGGAATGGCATCGATCACTCTGTAAATGCAACGACAACAGTGACTGTCCTGCGCACCAAGCCAGAGCGGCAGGATCACAGTGCCTGTATTAGTGGTTACTTAGGGACCTCCAAATCCCACAAAAGTTGACTGTGCATGTACTGCACTGGTCAATGGAAGGCTACCGATACCTGCTGCAAGTGTGGAAAGTATATTTGCAAAGTGCACACACCCCTCTGCTGTAGTTCCTGTGCACACACGTATATACTACACATGTGTGCACGTGTTTCAACTATATTTTTTTTATCCTGTTACTTGAAAGACAGAGTGAACCAGATTGAATGTGAGCCAAAGTGCAGCTGGCAATTGCAGTTTCAATGGGTTTTAATGGGAGTTGCTTTTTTAAAAAAATCTGACACTACAAATAAATAAATAAATAAATAAATAAAAATTAATGTTGCTACTAATCACGGACATATCCAAGGCTCTAATAATCACAAGAAAAAAAATCTACCTTGCATTTAAAGTATTGAATTATTGTTATTACAAACACTGGCTTATAAAGGGTTAAAAGTCAGAAATTAATCAAACTTTTGGTATTCATGATTAGGACTGAAGTCGATTAAAAGATTTATGGAAAAAATGTAGAAAAAATATTAACATATGCTATTTTTGTGGATTTTTTTTAGGAGGACACTTTTGTCCCTTAATGGTAAGAACATAACAATTTTAAAATCGGGTATAATCTACAAATGTGCCAAACTGAAACAATCATTGACCTTTTAGAGTTCAATGACAACCGGAGCAAGTTGCTTAATTCTGTGATTTGGCTCAGAGGGAACTCAGGGGTCTCCAGTGTAGCTGAAAGGGGAGGGAAGATTTAGATGTGCCTTAAATGTGATAAGTACAAATCTTAAAATCAATTATACATCTAACTGATAAACAGTGCAAAGATGGTAAAAGTGGGTTATTACGTTCTCTACTCTTGGCAGCAGTTAAATTCTGGCTGCTGCATATTTGAGCAGGAATAAAAGAAGCAGGATGAAATTGAATCATAGATTCAACACTTTATTGTTAGATAAAAGAGTCTGCTGGAGGAATAATTTCTGCACAAGCCACTGTATATTTCCCCTAAAAGTAAAGTCACAGGAAAACTTTCTGAAACATACATTGATTTTTTGGTCACTTGGAGGCAGCAGACGAACCAGCAATGGTGGGCAATCAACTTTTATGTTTAGGGGATAAACTTCTTAGTAAACTGTTGCTCATTTATCCAGCAAATATGGATATGTAGCATTGATTTTGAGTTGTGTTTCTGTTCATCTGTCGACTGTCCACTACTCATTCTGACCCTTTAGCTGCCAAATGCTCTAATTTGCTCCCCAGCTAGTCACCAACTGTATCAGTCTGAGAAGGTAGTGTTGTAATTTTATATTCTTTTTCTGAAATAAGCTCCCTGCAGCTGCTCAAAACAACCACATGAAAGCAGTTATTTTCTATTCCACGTTGTCATGCGATCCATTTTTTAAAATGGCAGCTTTAAAGCAGACCTGCATAAACACAACCATTTCATTTCTATCATGTGAAAGAGCTCTGATTTCTAACACTGAATAACTGAGTGACAACTCACTCACTGGGTTTAGGGGAGGAAGTGTCAACTGCAAAGCCTCAACACAGACAACTACCTTTATGAATGATGCAGCATTTGCTAGGAAAGAGACTCCAAGTACAGAAGTGAGGAAGAGTAATGGCTGAGGCCGGTTTTGAAGAGACGTACGGTAAAGCAAAATTTACTGGGAAAATAACTTAAGTGTTCATTGTCAAAAGGGAAGTAGCAGAAATTCTATTATGAATATACTGTCAACAAAATGAGACATTGCACACCAGATGTGATGACCATAAATTGTTAAAATCCCCTTCTTGTAGCTGTAAATCTTATTCTAGTGGGTGGTCTATTGGCTTGGTTGGTAGAAAGAAAATGTGATGGATATCTTGTACCATTTTCTGTACCAAAATATTACATAATGAAAAAGGAAATAATGAGTGTAAATTCATTACTTTTGGCTTGTAACGATGAATTATTTAGAGTCTGTGAAAAATAATTCAGTAAGTGTTAGTTTGACATTGAGTACATATGATAACCAGATATTTATAACAAAGCCTAAAGTAATTATGCAACTGCAATATTTTCCCACTATTTGACTTCTTGCTGACGTCTGAATATTTGCATTATGTTTATATTATCAATCCTGTGTTGTTCTCTTTTCTGTCAGCGTTGCTCACTTTTTTTTGCACTAAAGCTGGATTAACCGTGAGAATTGATCTTGTTTCCTAGTGTGCAACAGCATGCCGGGCTGATGAGTGCTGTCCATTAAAGCGGTTAACAGGATAATTTGTATGTACACAACAAGCCATAGAAGTGCTTTCACACAGTCCTGCAGAGAACAATCCAACTTTAATCATCATTAAAGCTGCAGCAGATTGTGTCTTTATGGTGTGAAATAAAATATAAAAGTTACAAGAAAGACTTAAAGCAATGCTGTGTTCAGAAGCAAAGCAAGGTTAATGAGCAGAGAATCAGCTGAGCTACAGAGGGATGACTTTATTTACAACAAAAAAAACAATTCAGCCTCTGCTACTCTTATTCACCCCACTTGTTCACTGCTTGAGGACTGGCGGCTTGCTTTATTATTGTACCAGCCAGTATTTATTTATTTTTTAACTTGGAATTGGCATCTGTGACGAAAAAGTTGTCGTGGTGCATCCCAGAGCAATATAAAAAAACAAGACAAGCTCAGCTGTCTCTCTGGAGCAATTGAAGCAGAAAGAGGTATACAAGAATTTAAGACAAAACCTTCACAAGTTCAACCCCATTTCATCAGCTGGCTTGTAAAGAGTGAGGCTAATGTATATGGACAGCTGCTGTGGATGGAGGTGTTAGTGTCTTTAGCCTGGAAACTGTGAGAAAATAGTTGCAGACGGAGGCGGTGTGTGGCATCCACCTGCACAATGGAGCTGTGCGACTAGAATAAGAATGGGAATATGAATAGGACTATAAGAGGAGACGGATGTGGTGTGGATCTATGGTGAGATGACTATGGGGACAGAGGCTAATATGTGATGGGTGGATCAGTTTGTCTCGCGCTTAATAAGAGCTCTGTGCAGATGGTCAGTTGATTAAATGAGCCCTGCTTCCGCAATTAAGTAAATACTAGGGATTACTCAGAGCGAACAGATTGGACATGAAGTGGAATCGTCAGTAATTTTACCTGTCCCAAGACGGGGCCTAGTGGGGGTCCAGGGGCAGCTTGTCCTGACCTCACTATAGCCCGGATTACGCTGCCAGTATCCAATTTCTTCACAGCCTTGGCTGCCTTAGAGATCTTTGACATCCTGGTATTTCTGGAAAGCCTTAAATCTGTCTCCGAGTCAACTGAGCATCCATCCACTGAAAAACGCAGAAGAAAAAAAACAAACAAATTAGCCTTGCAAGCATACACAACTGCAACAAATCATTCTCACGGCGGGCTCATTAAAACATCATACACTGGAGTCGATATGGATACCCATAGGCAAAACCAGTGCTTTCCATTCTGCAGGGGGAGGGAGTAATTAAAAAAATCTTTGCCTTCGATTGGCCCAGCATCAGCCACTTTCCTGGAGGTGGTTGCAATGTGGATCAGCAGCTGAGTGAGAGGCTTGCCACATCGGAAGACCCTGAGAACTGGCAGGATTTAAACTTCTCTCTGAAAAATCATGAGGTGCATGCCAAAACGTCTCCATCACTTCACCTCTGTATGAAATGTGTCACCAATAAACTATCTGTGCTGCTGAAGAGCCAACAGTCAAGGACAGAGTAGAGATGGGAAACAATATCAATACATGGACAAAGGTTGAAGTGTCACTACCATGTATGAATGCAAAGAGGGGTCAGCTTTTTCATCCCACCTTAAAATGCATTTACCAAATTAGGAGTCAATTAGTGGAGTGGGGAGAACAGCCTGAACTCCTGGCCTTTCTCTGGGGAGGCTGGGGACATAAAAGCAGGCCTATAATCCTTCCCTGGAATAAAAGTGATCGGGACACAGCAGTGAAAAAAAAAAAGAGGAAGAGAAAAAAAAAGATCAATGACTGGAGCCAAGGGACAAATACAAGTTTTAAGGTTGAGCCTTTGTGATTCAGGGGAACCCTGCATTCAATAAAAATAAGTACTTGAGGGGAGAGAATAGCTCCAGCAATGATTCATTGTAGGCAACAGAGGGTATCCAATTAGATCAACAGAGAGACAGTACCAGAAAGATATATGGGACCCCATGCTGCTTTGAAGCAACAAAACGGGAGAAGTTACTCCCAAGCAAAGTTGCCATTCTGTCTGGACTGCTGATTATCCAGCGGCCGTTAAAGTGCAACCACCATGAGGCAATATTTGTAAGGGCATTAAGGTGATACGCACTCTGCAGAAAGAGTCCATTTAGCTTGGATTCCCTCAATAGCTGTATTTACTATGTAACTCACATACCCCGCTACTTTTCAGAGGTCAATTTCACGCTACTCACCTAATGTGTTCAAGTTAGAAATGCAGAGGCTGTTATGCATTAAATCTAAAGTGAGAAAGGCCGCTTCTCTTGTCAAACAATGACTGAAAGACTCTAACTGGAGAGATAAGCTAAATGACTAAAATGGCCATCCGAAGGTGAAAACAAGAGCTGTAAAAATATGAAAGAATAAAATGACATACTGTACATCCACAGAGACGAAGCTTAACTAGTTTTGCTACTGAGAGGGAAAAACAGTTAGGACAGGCATCAAATAGTGGGTTTAATTCCAATTTGGGGCAAAGGGAATAAAAGTTCTGCGCATGGGGAAATGACATCGTCATGCTTTAATGCACCGCAACTTCAATCTCTGTTGAAGTATGAATAATAAAACTGCAGTTCCCCCGCAAAATGAAATCACTCATCACAGGGCCATGAAAGCTGAAGAAGAATTGACCTACATATGGCATCACAACTGCACACACAGTGGGTTTCACGCAGCTGAATTTACATTAGATTCAAAGAGTAAAGCAGCACCAACGGTGCAGCAGCAGGAAACATGGTTCAAGGCTGTACAATAAGCCTCAATCAGAGCCGAGTTAATGTTTTGCTGTGAATAATCAAATCAAAGCCGCAGTAATTTGAAAGGAACAGACACAATTTTGAGCTGCTCTTTAGACTGAACATTACATTCCAACGGCAATTACGGCCACAACGTCGATAACAAGGAGTACACAGAAACAGCAATTTGTCTAGGCCATGCAGAGTTACTGCGTGAAAGCACTTTGTTAAAACACGCTTGATAAATGACATGCCACAAACCCAGCATTTAAATGACCAGCTAATAAAGGAAGGTGGGCTATAATAAGAGTAAAAATTGCTGCACATTTTGGACAGTGCTGCAAATTGCTCCTGAACACTACAACATCGCTCCTATTTATTACAAGTTCAATTCACATCGTTTCCTTACAGTTATTCCTTTAGGATTTGTCGAGTTTTGGTCAATAAATCGACTATGACAACCAAAATCCAAACTATAAATCCACAATTTCCAAGAAAATCTGGGACTTTTCAGTTGCCCCTGCTGCCTGTCAGATAAACAATCAGGGATAGAAACAACATCTTTGGCAGAAGTAAACATGTCAATAAAACTGAGCTCTCCTGAGAAAAGCTGGAGAAAAGTCCCACCTGTCATGACGATGTGCAGGTCTATACACACCGTAGTGTGGAGATAATCTCCCCGTGTAAAAACTCGTTACATTTTATCACCTTTTCATTATTAGGCCTCAGAACAGTAACGGCAGCTTCCGTGGTGCGTTTCAACATGATTAAAACTGACTGCATTTCAAGGATAAAGCTGACTTTGATTGAAGAAATTAATCAGTTTGCTATTAAAAATGTGATCTTAATTGCATTGGTGAGGCCCACCACTGTTTGTTGTTTAGGCTATTAGGTTCACTTTAGTCTTCATTAAGGAGGCAAGCCAAATCGTAACCAGTATCAGCTTCAGTTATTCACGGATAATGATTTGACACATAATGATTCTCTATAAAATGAAATCTTTGAAAAATTGACAAAATGATCCTTAAGGTTGGTTTGATAGCACCAAACCACGCTCGACATGACTGACACCGATACTTGCTCAGCCTGGAGGAAATTATGTCTTCTTCTCTTCCTATCTTTCATATCTTTTTGCCGCAGTCTGGTGAATTAAAATCTGAGAAGTAATTAATTTCTCAGTGGATTCTAGCTTTGTACCTGCAACCCCACAGTATCAATAATCTTTGTTTCATATTATCTGCCTTCTTGTGTTCAAATCTCTGCTGAATTAAATTGGAAAAAGAGAAGAAAATGAAGTCAATATTGCTCAATAACACAGATTCTTCCTTTGCTACATGAAATGAAGAATCTTACCTTATTAGCATATCAAAGGAAAACACTAACAAAGATTCAGCGGAAGTGAAAATGTGTGTTAACCTGAAAACTGTACTTCAGCACAGGCTTTTCACTTCATCAGAGCAGCTACAATGTGGCTCCTTTATTATTCTCAGCAACTATTATTTCTGGCCATCTGACACCCACCACTCTTTAGGCCTTTAGAAGATCACAACTTGAGTGTGTTTAGTATTTTAGATTACGTGATATGAGGAACTAGTAAAAGTTACCACATCATATTAAAACACAAGTCACAAAAGTCAAATTATGGCTGATGGGACATAATATGTAAACAAAGCTGCAACCCCCAGGGCTGAAAACCTTAAACCACCGCATGAAGAAAACTGCAGTTATGTAAAAGGGCAACTGAGGCTGACTATACAAGTGAGGCAATACAAATTTACCTTAATCTCCACTGTCTTTCTAATTTATTTTAAATATTAAACATCCTGACCTGAGAGTTTATTTAAACAATCTTCACTTTGTATCTGCTAGTAATGCTAAAGCTAAGATACCTTCAGCTTTGTTGGAATATCCTACTTTCGTGGTTTCTATACTTAGAAGTACTATCACCATCCATTGCCATTATTCTGAAGCCTGTGCAACAACAGGTTTATCCCAGTTGGCAACTTCGGGTAATTAACAATGATGCCAACGAGAAAGTGCCAAAAACTGCATTTCTTCAGATGGCCACTTAAGGTTGGCTCCAAAAGCAAGTCAGTCTCCACAGACCTCCATTTTAAAAATGCCAACTCTACAGCAGAAATAAACATGTTTACAGCCAGGTACAAAAAACGGTTTTAATCTCTATAGCTAATTTCCCCACCTTAACAACTTTGAGGGGCAAGAACATTTATTTAACCCACCTATTTAAATGATATCAAGGCTTAAAGTTAAGCCATGGTGTCATCTGTCCGCCTCAGCTCCACTGACACTCCACGCCTCTGCCAATTTTTGAATTAGCTGTGAGTTATGCACAAACATGAGCTTTAAAACCACTCTTCAGGAATCCTTTGGCTGATGTCACGGAGTGTTTGTCCATCTTTACAGTCAATGATGTAAACCTATTGCCCTCTCACTCTTTTGTAGGTCTCAATTCTTAGCTTCACACTGTTGTGCCATCTCTCCGGTGGACTGCCTTTTCACTGCTAGCGCTCGGATGATGAATCCTAATGATTCTGCCAATCGACTGACTTTTCCTGAGGTTGGCATTTCTGGATCTGAGTGAAATATCTCGAGAACTATTGGATGGATTACCATGACATTTGCTACAAATATCCATTATGCCCACAGGATGAATTGTAAAGACTTCTGATCTCTCGATTTCTCAAGCAGTTCCACCAGCAGGTCAAAACTCTATACTTATCCTGTGAAATATATAATGTCTAGCATATGTGCTCTCACAAACCCGGCAACACCCTGTCCTTTACCGCCACGGAGTTGACATTTGTGGTTTTGAATGAAATGTCTAGATGACAAATTAAACAGATTCTAGACATCTCTGCTCACAATGAACCTGTAAGACTTCCAGTACTTGGGTTTTGGATACCAGCAAACTGAAAGACTGTATTGTACTATATTTAGTGTTAATTAACTAATACTAACATGCAAACACGCTAATTTAAACTGAGCATTGCACCTGCTAAAAAGCATATATATTATCATTTTATAGCAGCATTCTAGTGTTGGCAGAACAGCTCAGGATTTTACTTATTTTTGAACTGGTGCAGCACCCTGTTCTATTTTTTCCTACTGTTCCTTGTTCGTTCTGATAACATGGTATCTGCAGCTTAGCTGATAATTCCCAACCCTAATTAGGATGATTTCGCTTAGCAGATTAAATTTACTTTAGCAAGCTTCTATCCTTGGTAAAGTCTGAAATGCGTGATCCATTACTTGATATTTCATGTCCTGAGGGTCTAATTTTGTCATACTCTGATAGGGACCGAATTATTTTTATTCTGGTCTCATCACTCAGTCTTAACAGAAATGAAATGTCCCTGTTTCCATCTCTTTAAACAGATAAAACCCGTCACAGTCCTTTTCCAAACAGAAGCTATGATTAGTATTCTTTAAAATCTAAAGAAATGGACCAAATTCATTCTTATCTTCTAGATAGATCTGTTTCATTCAACTCTTAGTTCTGCGGTCCATCTAGTGGCAGGGTTCACCTTTACATTTCTTAAAAGACATTAAGCCAAGAGGTTACTTCCCAGTCAGTCTGTGGAACACATGAAGCTGAGTGTGTGGCTTCTGAGATAGCCTCTGTCAACACAACTAGAGCCAGCTGCCAAACATATTTAAGATAATCAGGAAAAACCCTGGAGACAAGCTGCAGTCCCTGGATGTTTACAGAAAAAAGCACAAGCATAATAAAATTATAATAGCAATTTCCTGTTTCTGCATATCGAATACCATTGGAGTCATGATAAATGATTGGTGTCCTTGAATATATAAGACTAACAAATGTCTGTTAACAGCACAATAAACATCACAGGAAGGACCTTCAGCAGCAGCAGGGAGCTCTGGGATTGGGATGCAGGGTCTGTTTAGATGGCACCATGTTATGAATTAGGAGCTACAGATTTAAGTGTAATTGATGAGCCTAATGCAGTGACCAAACAGAACAAATGTACTGGGCTGTGATCATTCACGGAGCCACATAAAAGTGGCTCGATACGATTAAGAGATAACGTCAGATATAAAGTTATAGAGAGCCAGTCATATACCAGTGCTGTTCCACTACATTAGTATTCATCCCATCAAACCCCAGGCCTAGAGCTATTGATTGCTGAATGCCAAGTGCTAAAGGCCAGTCAAATAAAACGAAGAACTCCAGAGGAGTCTGAATGATCCCTCAAGACTGAAAAGGAGAACCAGGTTTAACCTAGATCTGAACCTCCAAGTCTCATCTGTCTGAGTTCTTAACTCAGCTGTGCATTGCAGAAATAAACAACTCATTACTTCCGCAATTTCAGAAATAAATGAACCAAACAGTCTGATGTAACTCCAGAACTCATTAGTTTTAAATGACAAAATAAGCAGAAAGCTGCAAGAGTTTCTACATTTCAAAATTTTAATATGTAGACAGTACATTTTAAAAATAATATCCTGATTAAGGTATTAAATTCACATCTGACCCTTGCATGATCTTACTGTAAAGACAGACATTTAATCTCTGCTACAATATTAATCTGGACTGCACAGAGAATGTTTTACAATCCAAAACAGTCTCCACATATACTGTAGAAGAATCAACTGACCTCAATCTGCCAAAGGTCCTTGTTTTTCATGTATAAGTTAAAAGAAGAAATATGTGGCCGACCTAAAGTCTGCGGGTTTGTGACAGGAGGGGCGCTGGGTAATTCTTTGTGTCTTTGCTAGATCTGTAACAGCTGCTAAGCGGCAGTCGGATCAGACTGGGCAGCTTGCAGCTCAAACTGTGTGTAACTCTGTGTGTCGGGTTAAGTGCCCATCATAACAATTTAATGCTGTATGGCCAAATCTACCTAAGTAATATCTAAGCACATGCTCCTGTGTTTATTCTTAGAGTTCCTAGTTTAAAAATCTTAAGAGTACAAAATTATAGCCACCTCTACTCAATTGAGGTTATTAGTGACAGATCTATACATTTCGTGGGGATTTAGTTGGGAGTTTTGCGCAGACCTGAGCATGCAGATTTATTTTTCATTCCGGAGATTGGAGTTTATAAAAACAAAAAATAGTAATACAGTTTCACAGAGCTCAACACGATGTCTTCCAGTTACTTGTTTTCTTTCAGCCCAGACATTTAGTCATTTAGACATTTAGAGAAAAACAGCAAATTATTACCTCACACTGGAGAACCCGAAGACAGTAAATGTTTGGTGTTTCAGATACAAAGATCTCTAGCACTGTGCCTATGGTGCATTGAAAGTATGTCAGGCCTAATATGTAGGCTGTATATTTCCATTATTATGAGCTGTGTGTCTGTGGTAGATTTTGCAGAGAAAATGCAAAACTGTCAAGACACGAGCCGACTTTCATCATGAAGTCGTCGCAGGAAATTCATTTTGCCGTCCTTCGTTAAAGCGGGGAAACGGTCATTTTTTTGAGAGTGGCTCAACTTGAGATGTTTCAGTAATGGAACAAGAATGAGCAGCCACAGTGAGCTGTTGGACAAAAGGCTGTTGGCAACACACTGCACAACTCCAACGTAACCTGTGTGATCCGCATATCGTGTGGAGCATAAAATCTGATCACAGTTACTCAAGGAATAATAGGAAAATTAATTAATGATTTTTTTTTTAGTAATTACAAGTGTTGCCAATTCATCCAGGCCTTAAGAGTTTCAGCCAAATGTAACAATTAATTAACTATCAAAACAGTTTTTGATACGACTAATTTATTTTCTGCTGACTGATGGAGCAATCAACAAAACCAAGGACTAAAAGTTTCAAGCTTATACAATACCTGTCCTTGCTGTAATTTTAACATACTAAATAATACGTGGACACAACATTCAGTATCTACACAATAGTTCGCTTCCAACACTTAGGGGAAGGTGCTTGTTTCAACTACATAATGTCCACAGCATGCACACAGCAGGTTCTGTGCAATGCTCAAACCAGCCACATGCTTTTGGAAAAATCAGACAGCTAATGAGAAAAGCATGCGTCTTCTTCACTACTTCAATGCTATTTTGCGGAGTGCTGACAGCTGCAGGTGCACACATGCACATCACTGCAGTTCAGTTTCGAATCAGGACCTTATACTTGAATAGTGATGACTCCCAGTCCAAACAACTTGAATGTATTATCTCTGCTTGCCTGTGATCAAATCCCAGGGAGGCCTATTTCTTTACCGGCCAAATTACATTTTCCTTCCTCCATCATCTTTGAATGGCAAACTGCCTGTACTTAGAATAAATCTAAAAAAGCAGCAAACAGCAACAATGAAAAATCAGCAGCCGAGGTGACACTTAAGAAATAGAGTGTCTATATAAAAAATGGGAAAACAGCTCTGACTTCACATTTTTTTTCTGAAATAATTTGGAGGCAGGCAGCTTGTTTTAAATGTCGAAGCTACATGGCTGTCAGTATTTTTCTGGTGTCAGAGCACAAAGCACAACAAAACCACTGACTGGTGTGCCAAGAAACACGCACCAGTTACATTTGAAGCTCTAGCTGAAAATGTTATCTTCTAATTTGCAGCAGGATATGTTCAGTTGTGAGCTTGGATTCATGATTTGTATGGCATGGATGTACAAAAAACACAGTTTTATTGCTCACAACATCGTCAAGCTGTGGATGACACTATACAAACAGGCAATGCCAGGAGAACGAGAGGAGGGAATACAGTACAGCAACAGATTCAGATGATTGATTACACACACAGGAAAAGCCTCATGACCATCTCTAGGCGACATGTGAATACATGAGGCCCTGACATTATAAAATTCATTCTTCAGAATTACAGCCCAGAAACTGCAAGCCAAGTGTGACGGCAGCCAAAATGTGACAGTAAACATCCTGAACTGTGAAGCCATCTGCTCCCTTGGGTCTGAGCTCCTGCTGCAGCTGGACCTCATGTTCTGTAAACTACTAAAATTGGGTTAAGAACTGTCCAACGCATTATTAAAAACGGGAAGGATAGTGGGGAACCACCGTCTCCGAGGAAGAAATGTGGTTGGAAAAAAACCCTGATTACGTGATCGCCGTTCACGATCAAACGTTTTTTGAAATCAAACTGAATTAAAAACAACAGTAGAACTCAGGGCTATGTTTAATAGTGAAAGTAAAAACATTTCCACACGTACAATGCGAAGGGAACTCAAGGGATTGGGACAGAGCAGCTGGGTAGCCTTAAGAAAACCACTAATCAGTGAAGCTAACTGGAAAAAAATGCTTCAGTTTGCTAGGGAGCATAAAGATTGGACTCTGGAGCAATGGGAGAAGGTCATGTGGTCTGATGAGTCCGGATTTACCCTGTTCCAGAGTGATGGGGGCATCAGGGTAAGAAGATAGGCAGATGAAGTGATGCACCCATCATGCCTAGTGCCTAATGTACAAGCCTGTGGGGGCAGTGCTATGATCTGGGGTTGCTGCAGTTAGTCAGGTCTAGGTTCAGCAACATTATGTGTCCAAAGAATGAGGTCAGCTGACTACCTGAATATACTGAATGACCCGGTTATTCCATCAATGGATGTTTTTTCTTCCCTGATGGTACGGGCATATTCCAAGATGAAAAGGCCAGGATTCATGGGGCTCAAATTGCGAAAGAGTGGTTCAGGGAGCATGAGACATCATTTTCACACATGGATTGGCCATCCAGACCTTAATCCCTCGTTGGGATGTGCTGGAGAAGGCTTTGTACAGTGGTCAGACTCTCCCATCATCAATACAAGATCTTGGTGAAAATTAATGCAACACTGGATGATTTTTTTGGTCAGGCAGTGTGTAATAGTATATGTGGATGGAAGCTTAGGCACCTTGGAAATGGACACCAGACTTTTACAGAGGTCAAATCTGAATCTGTCACTTTTAAGTATGAGGACGCTATATGAAGTGGCTAAAGTTAGGAAATGACTCAGCTATGTAACGACACCAATGACGTTCACATGGGCAATATATCTTCACTCAAAATAAAGATATATGCGTTTACATGACCCATAACATCAATCAGATTTACGTGCGTGATTCTGCCAAATCTGCCAGTAATATTATTTTCTCCTGAACTTTATCAACAACACTGAATGAATTCAACATAAAAGAGATAACCAAGGAGGACCAACATCGATTCCAGCTTTTGTTCATCCTTTCAAACACTTGTTGCTAATGCTGGTGCCGTGTTCTGCCCCTCCTATCTTTGCATGGTTATTAGGTGCTACTGCTAATACTTTCTAGGTAGGTAATTACTTCATTTAACCCAGGGAAAATTCTCTGCCCACTAGCTTCATCATACATAAACGGGAGGAATTACAGTCAAAGATATCAAAGATAGTACTACTACTACTACTGCTGCTACTAAGAATAATATTAAAAGGTTAACACTACTTATATCAATATGATAGAAAGTTCCTTGAGGTATGCCTTGAGGCATTTTTGTTCAGTTAAATAGTGGAATACTAGAGTCCAGGCAGAAACGTGACTCTATAAACCATTCAGCTGGTCTTACACATTGTGAAAAAAGACATGTCGAAATTACTATGATGACAGTTATTTGACCAATCGTGATCATTTAGAATAACCATTAGAATAGCGTCATTATTCACCTAAAAGGATCTAAAAGTAGGATGAAATTAACATAGTATTTCAATCACTATTTCCAAATCGCCTTCCATCATTTAAGGTTTGACTGGTGCTCTATCACTTACTGGCTTCCCCTTCCTCTGATATGGTTTAATGGCACCTGTGGGGAAAATTAGTGTCTTCAGCTGTTAATCTCGAGGCACTTAACTTCTAATATGGTGACGGTATTTAGCCGCAGAAATTCAGCCATTCAATAAGGTTTAAAATCAAGCATTTGAAGTTTGACAATTAAGTGGTCGGGAAAAAAAATAATAAAATAAAATCTCAACCATCATATTGGTAGACTTGGCCTCGTTTTTTTTATTTTTTTTACAGTCATTGTATGCACAAATTAAATCTGCTTTTTACACTGCCTTATGTTGCACGAACCACTACCTCACCGTCTCATAGTTTTTATAGTTTTAGCTATTACTTATTTGTAAAGTTTCCATCCATTACAATGTACATACAATGTTCATACAATGAATGTCTATATCTTTCTATTTTTCTCTCTATATTTTTCAGAGTGTTAGTATTTTTGTATATATTTTTCAAATTTGTTATTGTTATTTTTGTAATTTTCCTGTCAAATTCATTACTGTTTTTTGTATATATTTTTTGCCAAATTCCACGCTACTGTGACATGGAAATTTCCCATACATGGGATGAATAAACGATGCCTTATGTCTGAAGCACTTATTTACAATAATTACAACAACAAAGCTGAGGTTATTGCTGTTAGTTCCATGTTTGCTTTTCCTGTTCTCCACCAATAAAAGTCTGGATTCACTTGGAAGTTATTAGGAAACAAGTATTTTGATGTCAGTGGGATTTGCTTAGTGAAACATGAAGATTTTTGACAGATGCTACTCATAATGAAAGGACTTCAGTCAAGTCTAAGATAAGGAGAAGACTCCCAATTTCACTGTCAAAACAGCAGAAGAACATTTCTGTATCTCCTGTGTGTAAATAAAGCTCCTGTAATTCTGGATTCAAATTATACGCACTTCGTTATAATATTAAATATTTACAACAAAATGTAAATGAAGACTAGTTTAAGGGCCCCAAAGCATACCATATGGATTAAATGTTAACATCCACGATTTTATTCTTGGCCTGTGGAAATGTTTTGCATGTCATAGGTCTGTGCTTATTTCCTGGGATCTTTACTATGTTGAATGGCAAAAAAATAAATAAATAAACTAAAGATAAATAATGTAACACGCAGAGGGCTTGTGACAACATGTCTTTCCATCTGAGTCTCGCTCATTTCAAATGGTTTAAAAACACCAAACACAAACCCAAATAATGAAATTTCACAAATAAACACGTCCAAAACTGTTCGAAGTGGCTCACAACACTTATAAGAAACGGATTATATTTATATTTAATGTTATTGTAATTTCTCTGAAATGTATCCAGCAGTGTTAGCACTTACTAAAAAACTATTAATATGCGTAACAGACAATACTGATACTACCACTTCTTTGCAGCAGAAAGTCACACTTACGTTTTCATAATTAATAAACCCACCAGATATTTAGGCTTCAATTGAATCTTTGACTTTTCTTCCAGGTTAAGCCTGAAACCAATATTTTGAGATTTGTTTAAAATGTTTCCTTTGGTGACCGGTTATTTCATGAAACCACTCGATGACAACCAATTACACACTTCATCTTTATAATACTAATCAGACACGAACAGTAGCAGCAGCACTTGGCGTCTGTCCACAGTCACATTGAACAGCATGAACCTACTTAGCTTAGCTAAGGCTAACACTCCCCGCATCCAGACAAACGACTTTGAATTGTAAGAACAGGTCAAACAGGGCAGAATTAAACTCTATCGAAACGACAGAGGCGAATTAGTATTATCATACCTGTCGTTTGTCCTGTACCTTCACGCCGTTAGCAGCATCCTTCAGGGCGCAGACATCTTGGATTACTGAACACGGCGGGGTGTTTGCTGCCGCTGATCTCAGGGCTGTCACCTGCTGGACTGGAGGAGTAACTGCAACAGCTGGAGTGTCCGCAGTCTTATTAAAGGACAGGTTAGCATGGAAGGTGGTGTTTGTGTCACAGCTTTAAGCTTTTATTTAGTCTTATATCCATAATAAGATTAACCTGTTTGAGTGGTTACATTTTTCCTTTTCTTTACACAACTTTATACAACTGAGAAATACTGAACTTTTATTTCACGCCTCCAAATATTTGACACTTGACCGTCAATACATTTCAGATTCAGAAGGATAAATTCTATTGATTTCTCTGGTGTATGTATACACTGTAAAGTATCACCTTTACCAGTAGTAAAATTGACATTACGTGAACACATGAATGGATCAAATATTTTACTACAGTTTTTCTCTATCACGACTGAAAGAGAACTGCTAAACTTTTTACACCACTACATTTTATGTAGGTAGTTCATTCTTTCAGAAGACTAATATAGCACATAAACAACAAATAAACTAGGATGTATTATAAAGGGTAAAGCTGAGCTAATACTGTCGATCTCCGTGTTGGAATACCACCGTTTCTTGCATAGAATTCATCCATAATTATAATACCTCCAGCTGCTGTAAGGACATGTCTTTATTGGTTGTATTAGATTGTTCCAATTCTTGGTCTACACAACATAATTCTTAATGTAACTGGTATATCCCAATCCCAAATGACTTAGGGTTAGGGTTAGAGTTTAATGGTTTCTTCTCACTAAGTGGAAATAAATGCACATATTTAACCTTTTTTCTTATTACTCAGATGTGGTTTGGGAAAACACATTTCCTGTGTCATGTTTCAGCTGAACATTCTGTTGTAGTAGCGACCAATCATGCAGTGTCTTTGCAGTTGACTGACATTTTTTTCATCAGCCATTTAGTTGCATTTTTTGTTACATGAACAAACATCTTCCATCTCCTCCCCAGATGCCCTCCTCAGAGGATTATTTGTACATACTCTTTTTAAAATAGCAAGTATGGGGCAGGTGTTGCTAATAGGCTACAACATTCATTTAAGGTTGGGCTGCACAGCTGACAGATGTACGAGGATGGAGTTGTCTGCAAATACTAGAGTGTTTGACTATAAGCTTTAAATACAAAATATATAGCTTTATGTTTTAGCTTTTACAAAGTGTCCAAGTATTTTTAAAGCAGTATTATTTCAGTTTTTCTCCACCAGAGGGCGTAAAAAACTCAAATGTTGAAGCAACATACTTAATTGACTTCCTACAGATTGCCACAATAAATGTCTTGGAGGATTATCTGTACATGATTTACAGCTGTTGCTGAATTTCTATATATTTATTTTTGGTGTGTTTATTTTGTTTATACAGTGCGAATGGTTATCTGTCTCTTTGTGTTAGCCCCGCGATAGACTGGTGTCCTGTCCAAAGTGTACCTCGCCCGATGACAGCTGGGATAGGCTCCAGCCCCCCCTCACGACCGTTCACAGGACAAGCGGTTACGAAGATGAATGAATGAATGAATGAATTTTGTTTATACTAATCATGTTATATGTTGCAGGCCACTAAATATTGGAGGCTGAGGTATTGCCATTAGCCTACACAATTCAAATAACTGTTAAGCAGATTATTTTGGACTGATCTATTTGCATTTTGTTCTTTTTCTTTGTTCTAGTCATGATGACTATACTGTGGTGAAACTGTGGGTTAGCTATAACATTGATTATTTTGATTTCTTCAAATCTGATCGCAAGATGTTGTGTACACTTTGGGTGAATCAAGTTTTCCAGTTACCATTTTCTTATGAGGTAAAATTCATTGAATTTTGACCATGAGGTGGATTTAGCAGCTCTATAAAGACTAACTCTTCTGTTTAAGTCCATGTGCTGTTACTGGAAGCTAGACATTGTCATCAGCAGTTGATAAGGTCAATAAATCACAATAAATAAATCAGACTTTCATTCTAAATATATGTTTTACAGTACAGACTAAACATTCACCTGCATTTTCATCATGGGCTCATGAATAAGGCTAGGATTGCACAGGATTTAGCCATTTCCTTCTGGAAATGAAAGCATTTGGTTCTGTGTGATGCAGTTAACTGGCTCAAGGAACTTAAGGGGGAAAAAAAATGAATTCATTTTGTAACAGTGTCAGATAATCTCCCTCCTGTGACCTGGACCAGAATAAGCCTGTAATTAATTCTGTTTCACTTCCATAATGAAACAGCATGAATATTACTGACAACATTTCCATTAAGGGCAATATTTTTTTTCACCTGAACAACAAAGCTATCTGCAGCACCAGAATCAGCATCATTTTAGAGACCTAATCTTTTTGTTTTATTATTTGAAGAATGCGTTCTTCAGCAGATCTAAATGACGGTAGCTTATAGGAAAAAACATGATTATATTATTATTATTTTTATAAATAATACACGTTCCCTTAGAGGATTAACTGGTCTGAGTCATCATTTACTCAGATACTGCTTGAAGGCAAATGTGCTATTGGAATAAGCATCCCAGTCTCATTTACAGCAAATCATTAACCAGTCAAATTCAACTTAAACACATGAACCCAGAAATAACACTGAAATAATTATTTATGAAAACATTTTATTTGAAATAAATTTAAGTTACTCAGATTAACATTATTTCAAGTTTCCTTTGAAAGAGTACTGTCCATGCTTTAGACAGTACTCTTTCAGATTTAAGTGATGAGGAAGTATGAGATATTCTGTTTCTATAAAACTTTAGGCCAAATCAACCAGTTAACACTCTCACCATACAAAAGTGCTTAAAGTGACAAGAAACATTTCAGAAAATACATTTACATTAAAATGTGAGGAGTGAAATTCAAAAAAAACAAATATGAAATAAAGTTTGAGTACAAAAAAAAAGTACAATAATCAATACCGGCTCCCAAACAAACACTTCTGCTTTCTCACAGATAAGTCACTGACAAGTGAAGAAAATTATGCAAAATATAAACCCAGAGCAAATATTCACAGTAAGTTTGAGATAAAAAACAACAACAAAAAAAAAACAATAACAGCAGAAATGAGTGCTTCACAATGATACAGAAGTGGTCATGGATGTTTAAGGCATTGTAAGACAATTAATAAATAATTGGATATTCTAAAAACTTAAAAAATAGTACCATTAAAAACACAAGCAGGGATTTGCGTATCAGTTGCCGGTGTTGGTCACTTTGTGTAGAGCGCTCAAATTCAGTGAATGCTCGTTGGGAAAAAATTCTCTCAACAGGAATGAAAGGAGCATCTGTTATGAAAGGCAGGCCAACAAAATAAGAATACGATTTATGCACCGTATCAAGTAAAACATGAACATCAGGTGACAGAAGATACTTACATAGATAAGCGTTTTGTTTTCCTCACCATTCTGGAGAAGATTAAAAACAGACTCCACGTCCGTCTTCTTCAAGACAAGATAATTTGAATCTACAGAAAGAACAGAAAGGTTCATTTTCGATGCGCTGACTGACAACAAATACCTGAATATTTCCCGCTGATGTCCAGAAAAGTGTCGCCTACATCTGGCGTTGATGAGGTTATGTGCTCGTTCCCTGGTTTCATCCTTTTGTTCATCGGTGCGAGGGGGAGAAGAAGGAAGAGGAGGTGCCGCAGGCTGAACCTCCGGCCACTGTTTGTCACGCATGGTGTCGATGTACCCAGCCATCTGTGCTTCTGTTGGGTTCACTTTGCTGAGGAAAGAGTTCACTTTCCTGGAGAGGAGCACAAACCGAAAAACTTCACACACAAAGACTCAACAATTGTGTTAACTGTGGGAGGGCGTTCACATCACACTTACTTTTTCAAGATAGGCATCACGGGTTTCAAGATGGCATCGAATATGTTTATTAGGATGGAGTTTCCTGTAGAGACAAGAGTATTAGCTTTACCAGCATGTTTTAGGTTTTTGTCAGTTTTTCAAGTATTAAAGCTGCATGATTAAAATTTTCACCACTAGAGGGCAGAGATAACCCCACAATCAAATAGAGCCACAGCATATTTTGTCTACCTACCCAGAGACAAACCAAGACACGCACAAGCTTTTAGAGCACAATATATCAGGGTATGCATGAACATCATAAGCTGGAGATTCCAATGTAAGCTAAGCTGCAACAAAACTGCTGCAGAGATTGGTGCGATTATATTTTTCTTACACAAATCAACAATGCTTTGCTTTATGCTGCACAAACTTTAAAGCTCCCTCAAACTCTTCTGAGTCAACATTAGTTCCAAAAGTATATATGAATACGGAACCACAAGCTACATTTTATAAAGCATACAAGATCTGTTATATTTTCCTACCTTTGATCTCTTCTCAGTTTATTTCAGTACAGTGTAAAAATTAGTTTCCACAGGTCTAAAAATTGCCTGAGGTTGAAAATTTATCACAGTAGACTTCAAGGCTGCATTACTGTTGCATGGTGCAGCGGTTCAGAGATTAATTGATTAATGTATCTGACCAGGGTTCTCTGACTTATTACCTTAGATATCCTGTAAACTTTAAGAGTCTTTTTCACAAGAAGATGCTGTATGGATGTCTGCGGTCAGTCCTGCATTATCTGAGCACATGAATGCACCACGCAGGTCATATAAAGCAAGCCAACCTTTCCCCTTAAAAAGCCATGTAACAATGAACAGAAACTACATTCTCACTCGATTAGCTTTCTCAGGCAAGTTTTAAGTCTCTGCATATTGAATTCATAGTGAAGTACACAAGACAATACCGTCTGATTTTAAACAGTGAACCAACCAGATATTTCTTTCAGCAGATCAAGTATGGCTTTGGTCGCCTCCAGGTGCTCCCAGTTGACTTGGCTCTTTTGACACTGTGAGTCCTCTCCTCTCTGCAATGTGGTCTGCGTTTCCTTTCCTTGAACCTTGTTAGCACCACCAGACATCTTCAGTGACATCTTCTCCTTTTTGTTTGACCTTGCACTGAAATGAAGCCAGGAAGGGCTTTCTGGGCTCTCCCGCTGCAAGCCTCCATTTTGGTTGCAGGGTGAGTCAGGCACTTCTTCTTCACAGCTCATTTTTGTTGAGGCCAAAGACTCTTGTGATCTAGACCGGGTCAGTCCTTTGATGATCATTTTGAAGTGAGAGGTTTTGTCTGTTTTGTCTTGGGGACCGTTTTCATTTGAGGAGTCTGAGTTAATAGCAGGCTGTGGATCAGTTTCTGTCTCAGCTTCCTCAGGCACTTCTGAAGGAGACTCATACTCGGAGATAACGATAGTTGGGAGAGCAGCAGTGGGAACATCGCTGCCTTTCTCAGCAGTACTGGCACTGTAGTTTTCTGGAGATGCAGCTGTGGATTCTGCAGGTGGAGATGGCGTTATGATTTCTTTTGGTGCTTCTGTCCGAGGACTCAAGTTCTGCAGAGAAAAACAGCACAATCACGTTATAACAGGTTTTGGGCTTCATGGTACTGAGCTGCAGAGACATTTTAAAGGGAAACTCCACATGAAGTTTAGCTTACTTATTAGAAGGACTGCTGCACAATATGTGACAATAATCCCTTAGGATCAGGGTTATCTCCGGCTCTGCTTGAGATTTCACACATTTTTCATTCAGTGAGGGTCTAATGAAAGATCCTGTCAAGTTGCATTGTGGGAAGTGTAGTTTGACAATTACTAAAGACTAAATTTAGAGTTCACAATTAATTGATGACCATATCACACCTTTATATAAGTAAAGGGTGCAGCTCTAGTTATCAGACCATATTCCATTCAGTCCATTTAGAGAAATTTCCATTTAAAGACAAATTGTTTCACAATATTGTACGTCTAGTTGGCACATCTCGAATGTGGCTTTGCATTTGTCCAATTGTTCTTTGTCGTCATACTTTTTAAATCCAAAATGCTGACACATCAGCTTTAAGGTCTGATGGTGCTCTCAGAGTTATAGCTTCATTCATGATTCGGATCTCAATCACACGTGGACTAGTCTTGATCCTCTTGCAAAGTCTTGTGAGACTAGTCATGTGAAGTCAGCCATGCAGTGTATACAAAGATGGACGAAGCCTCTGTGATGTCACTTTAAGCACTATGGCTCTTAGTGCACCATCTTGGCGGTGCCTGACTCCTAGATAAAAATAGCCAAAGAGGTAGAGCATGAGTGGTGCTAAGGCGGGCGGGTGTCACCTAGCCAGGCAGCTAGCGACCGGTGACGGAAACCACTTGTTGTTCAAAGTGACCACGTCCTTTGTTTTGAGATTCAAATATACTGTAATTTATGCGTGTCAATCCTACAGTTGCCATGAAAGACAAAAAATTGCCTTAGAGACTAAAACAGTTCTTTGCTCCAGGCTGTAAACATGTTTATTAATGCTGTAAATTTGAATCATTTTAACATGGAGGTCTATGGGGATTCATTTGCTTTTAGAG
>JASGAT010340294.1:0-13668 GCA_030220025.1 Chelon auratus | reverse complement strand
CAGCATGTCTTTGGACGGTGGGAGGAAGCTGGAGAACCTGGAGAGAACCCACGCAGACACAGGGAGAACATGCAGACTACACACAGAAAGGAACCAGTCGGACCTAGAACCCAGAACCTTCTGGTTCTTATTATTATTATCATCATTAGATGCAGTGTAAATAGGTGTAACATGAAATATTAAAACTATTAGCATATAAACCAAGTTAAATAGTTCATAATGGTCTAAATTAGCTCCATTAGAAATGTGTGGTTGAGCTAATGCTAGCATGCTAACGTGCCATGGCTTTTATGATAAAATGTTGTTAATAATTAGATGCTAACATGCTAAGTGTTGGTATAATTCTTACTACTTTTAAGGTACTTTTGTGTTACCATTAGCATTTAGGTAGCTAAGGCTTAGCTCTAGACAGTTATATCCTGTTATGATTAAAGTGGTTCACGAACTACACAGCTAATCAAAAATGCTAGTCTGTATCTATGCTAACATGCTAAACGTTGGCATAATTCTTTGTACGTTTGTGTTACCATTAGCATTTTAGCTAGCTAATGCTTAGCATGTCAGGCAGTTATGGCTCTGGTTATATCCTGTTATGATTAAAGTGGTTCAGGCTAACTATGCTAACATGCTAACGAGTAAAGCCAGTGTTGTGGTCGTTGATAGCTTTAGCATGTTAGCATCAGGGTCATTAGCTGGCTAATGGCGGGTGTCGGCTCACATTGGTAGATGTGGAGGAAGGTCTCGCACAGTTTGCTGCTGAACACCGGTTCAGGTAAGTCTCTGAAGAACTGCTTCACCATGTCGGCCACATCGAAGGCCGACTGGCCGTCATACGAGACCCCGTCTGGGTCAGACTCCACCAGGTCACGGAGGATCTGGATCCGAGACTTGAGTCCAGACTTCCTGAAGAGACCCACCTGAGAGAAGACACGAATTAAACTGATGACAGCTCTTTAACTTGTCTTTTGTATTTTTATTCTGCCTCACTGACTCAATTTATATGCGGAAATAATAACCGCACAATGTTCACAGTCTTCTAAATATATGTATTAATTTATTTAAATGTTCAGTTTGTGTGTTAGCACCTGTTTGGTTTGTTCAACTTCAACGGTTTAAAAATCAAACAGGAAGTGGAAGATTCCAAGTGTCTTTATAGTGGGGGGTAATCAGACTGTACCATGTTGAATGGGGGNTATTATAAATATAATATCAAAACAGTTTAATTCAGCAGTTTATAGAGTTTTACATCTAAATTTGTCTTTTAATCTAAATTGAATGTTTGTGTTTATGGTCTTTCACGTGTGATTATTAAGCTTATTTCAGTCGGTAAAGTTTGATTTAATGATAACAATGATAATTTAACCATTAAATCAAACCCAATAATGATATTTTCTGTTCTGTTTTCCCAGTATCACTAAATGCACATGCCGTGAAAATGTTTTTTGAATGTTCTTATTATTATAAATGTCTGGGACTCTCACCTGGTCCAAACACTCGGCCCTCAGGTAGACCAGGGCTCTGAGGATGCAGGGAGGAAGTGGCTCTCCTGTCTGCTGGACGCTGAAGAGCAGAGGAACCCCGAACACCCTCCGGCCTTTCACCTCCATCGCCTTGGTCCTCCTCGGGGGTTTGGGAACAGTCCTGCAGGCGAGAAAGGCTCCAATTAGATCCCTAAACCCTCAGGTTTTCAGGAAGCACTCAAACGGCGTGGACTAGTGTCACGGGAAAAGTTATGGAAATTAATGTATACTCAAAAACTGTTTTGCAGACAGCCTGGGAATTTGTAATCTCAAGCTTCACTTGGCTGTGGTTGGATGCGTTCTCCTTTGAAGGGAGAGCCAAATAAACATTTTCTGATTACATAAGTCCCTGGTGATCACTGTACACTGTGTATGCCATTCAAATGGAGAAACCATGGACGCTGATCAAAGACGCTGTTGTGTTTGAAGGAAGTTTGCTCGTGTTTCTGAGCTGATACCAGCGGCCTTTCATTTACTACCAGAGCTAAACTGAAGAGATTTTACCCTCCAATGCTGTGAATTAGTCTATGCTCAGAATGAAACTGCAGTACTGTAACATCATCAGTAAATATCATCTATAGTCACTTCTACATCGTAGCTACAAATATTTACTGAAATTCACTTCCTCGTTCAAGTTGGCGGCCGAACTATAAACTGTATAAAAAGTGGACGCAACAACAACAGCCTCTCAGAAGTGAAGCCAGAGCAGGTGGAGCTCCCCCTACTGGCTAGCTGCAGTAAAAGTCATAAGCCCCGCCCACTCCACGTTAAACACTAAAGTACATGTAAAACTAATGTTTTTATTTTTTGCTGTTATTTTAGGTAGTTAATATAATGTTGATGTTGTACATTTTTTTTTTGTTAAGCCTCGTTTTAGTTAGTTAACAGGATGTGACATGACAGACAATTATATGATTTTTATTTAGAGTAGGAATGTCAAAATAACCATTTGTCTGTTTGAAACCTACTAAACAATTAGTTGTGCTGTAAACTGTGCTAACCGAACTCAAGGATCTTTGCAGTTTTTTCAGTAAGTTCGCGTGCTGTTTTAGCTAGCTAGTTAATTGCATTCATTCAAAAATCAAAAGTTTAACTTTCTGAAAAACTACAGCGATCCCTCAGATCCAGTTATCAGTCAGTTAGCACGGTTTACTTTCACTCAAACAGTTATTTCGACGTTATCACAACACTAATCACAGCTGTCTATCATGATGCCACTTCCTGTTTTTACGGCAACTAAAACATAACTTCTCATAAAAACTGACTTGACTGAAAACTGAACATACATCAGTATTATATTATTATCTAAAATGACAGACACCATCTTTGGGAAAAAAAAAATGTATTTGACGTAAACCTTAGTGTTTTAGTTCGGCCCTAGTCCCGCCCACTAATGTGGAGTAGGCGGGGCTTATGACCTATACTGCAGCCAGCCACCAGGAGGCGCTCTACTTAGTTTGGCTTCATTTTTGAGGAGTCACATGGTGTCGACTTTTCTACAGTCTCTGGTCCAAATTCTCAAGATGGCTCCGCCCATAACCCCACAGCTGTAGCCTCACTTTGACCAATGGGAGGAAGTGGAGAGATGCTTCATCCATTTCTTGTACAGGTCCCATCTGTTCATTTCCTACATGAGGTAACTCATTCGATGTCTTGCTAAACCGTAACTTATGTTTATGACGGTTTTACAACTTGAACGCCAAACATTTTGTTGTACGTGACTCCCCATGTCGCTCACGACTTCCATTAAAGGCAGGGAAGTTAGTTATGTGACCTTTCAGGGCTCTAACGTCCCAAGAACTACATTCAAACAAAACAGTTGGACTAAACATTTTCAGAGGAACAAATCTAAGAGAACTAAATCTCTAAACTCCTAATTTGTGTTGAAGGAACACGACGTTCACATAATTTATGTAAGAACAAGCTGCACCTCATTTAAGCCTTCAGCCTCGTGCAACAAGAACGTCTTCGAGGTCACTTCTCCACGTGATTTATTAAAGTTTTAAAAACGCTAAAACGCAGCACAGAGCAGATTCCTTCCAGCCGTCGGCATACGACGCCTGTTGTTCCCACATCTCGCTCCAAACACACATCTCATCCTGGAAATTAAAAGACGAATATCTGAGAGGAATAATTTCAGTGGGGTTTTCTGTTCGCTGCTCGGTTGCCACGTTCAGTCTTATCTCATTGAGCATAACAGCCTCAGCAAAAAATCAAATTGGTTTTCTACCAAAGCATAAAACAAGCTGTGTATACTTTAGAGCACATTATGAAATACAAACGTTCAGCAAAGTAAACAAGATGAACATTTGGATGTTTTATTATTATTGGATTCGTCTCAGTGTTGGGCTTATTCTAAAAAGCGTAGGAGGCAAAACGTTGATCTCATTAAACCCACGTGTGTCAATAATAAGAGCTTCTCTACGTTTGAAACGAGCTGCAGGTTGAGTTCAACACTCGTCATTAAACTCTGCTGTGTCCTTATTTGCCCCTTATTGTCCCAGATGGGCTAGTCCTGCTAGCTGCATGCTAAGCTACTATACGACAGCATGAGCGGGCAGGACGGGGAGGACGAAGGACATTACAGGGACATCGTTAGTGAAGCGGTAACTGCAGCGTATCCTGATACAACTTAAAACACAGCAGCAAGAAAAAAGATTGTGGAGAGAAACGAGACAATAAAAGCCTCCGTTGTTAAAGCTTGATGATTCCTAACAGATTCATTTCTCTGACGCTCTCTCTCAAATATTTTATTCATTGTTCAGGAGAGAGCTGGATTTAAAAACATAACAGAGTACAGAAGAAGGCAAGAATGACTGTACTCTAGTAGACGTCATCATCACTGTAATTACTATAAATAAAGAGAGAAGATCAACTAGAAGGAAACCCTGTATTTACAGTCACCTAAGTATAAAGGTCCTTTTCTTTACTGGTGCAGTCATTGAGTCAAATGATTGTTGGAAATGTGGATTTAAAAAGAAAGAAGAAGAAGAATAAATGTTTTCTGTTATCTCTAGAGAATATGATCCAATTATTAACACGTTCATAGTTCAAATAATCACAACACAACTGAGATTAAAACAACGTACAGTACGTTAGGGCATGAAAGGAGCAGAACTGTTTCTTATTATGGTCAACAGATAAACCTGACAATTAAAAACCAAATGAGTGATTTGATCTTCCTCTAAATACGTCCTCGTGTAAAGCCAAGTCTTCCTCACCTGAGCTGCACTTGCTTCAGATTTTAAATGATATGCTAAACGCTGCTCAGTGTGACAGAGAACGTTTCCTCCTGGATGTTTTCCAGTGACATCTCATGTTACGATTGAGAGCAGGTGACATGTTTAACCTCCTAAAGCCAGAGAGAAAGTAACCTGAACTAAAACTACTGTGGTTCAGGTTCTAACCAGATGACAGAACCAACGTTCCCTCTGATTAACGTAGAACGTAGACCCAAGGTGAAACACAGCAGTCCTCCCTCTGGGAGTTTATTCATCTTGAAGAGTGTTGCTGTTCTGTTTTCTGGTTTTAATCTGAGCCAAGGTTGGACCTGACCCATGAATAATGAATGACCTTTCTAAATAGGCTGCCTGAAATATTTACTTTGACCAGTTCCCACTTCCTTGAAGAAGTTTCTCCAGTCAGGAGTGGGTTATGTTCCCTCACCCCTCCTGACTGCGTCCTCGACCTCTGCTCAGCCCCTACATTTACATTTCATGCATGACATCCTCCTCTCTTACCAGTTCCAGCCCTGCTTGCTGGACGGAGAGTATTTGTCCATCAGAGCGGTGAGTTTGAGCAGCGAGAGTTTCTGCAGCAGGAGGAACTGGGAGGCCGACTGGCTCTCCACGCCGGGGCAGGAGGGCAGGGAGGGCAGGCTCTGCTCGCTGGACCAGTGCAGATGCTGGCTCGCCCTGCTGGACAGAGATGGACAGAGATGGACAGAGATGGACAGAGGACATACTGTTAAAGATGGAAGGAATCTCAATAAGTGTCATTATCAGAGCCACTAATGTTCAGGCACATTTTAAACATCCAATAACATGTTTGTATTTATATTTAATGAGCCTGTTCTGTCTTTACCAACTGTAGAGCCTTCAGGTATCAGGGGGATCAAATGCTCTTTAGACACATCTGACTTTAACCGTTTCACATTCACCTGCTCCTGGTTGGAGGTGATGTTGTCTTCGACTCCTCCTCCATCATAGACGTCTTCTCAGGACTCTGTACCTCCAGGTGAATGTGGCTGGGGGAGGAGGGGCAGGGGGAGGCGGCTGAGGAGCCGTGGGAAGGTGAGTCCTGGGAGGAGGAAGAGCAAGACGAGGAGGTGGAGGATGAAGACGAGGAGGAGGAGGAGGAGGAGGAGGAGGAGGAGGAGGCTTTCTGACAGTCGTCCTCAGATAAATTCTCAGACCAGGAGGTGACGAGCTGCTGGAGTTTGCCGATGCTCTCCAGAACGCTGTCCAGAGCTGAGAAAACATCCTCACCTGCCAACAGTCGACTCACCTGAGAGAGAGAGAGAGAGAGAGAGAGATCATGGATAAACCTCATGGAGCACAGATGCAGCAGCAGTGATGCGACCGTCCTTTAACACACCTCTGACTCCTCCCCCGTCCGTTCTGCGTCGCTGCCGCCGTCGCTTTCAGACAGCCGCTGGTCGTCAGGTACGTTGTCGTAGACGCTCAGTCTGTGATCCAGATCCACCAGTGGACCGGGAGCTCCCTGGTCACAGCTGGACGCCAACGACCTGGGGTTCCTGGCGCCGCTGGCCAGAGAGGATGCGCCCCGGGGGCAGCTGCGATGCCTCTGGTATCCATGGAAACTCCCCGTCCTCCAGTTGACGGAGGTGCTGTCAATGATGGGGGACAGGATGGTGGTCTTGTGAGCGAGGGAGGACGGGAAGGTACCCGGTTTGTGTCCATGGGGGACCTGGAAGACCAGGCTCTCATGGCTGCTGCTGTTGATCTGGTTCCTGTAGTCCTGAGAGGAGGATTAAACCGATCAGTCAGGGATGGAAGGAAAGAAACCACCATGAATGGCTTCAAAGATGTTTCCTTTCTTAAACATTGATTGTAAAACCTGAGCTACACCCACTTTTCTAACTGTTTTAAGACCTCATTGTACCAGATCATCCCAACAGATCACTTCCATCTCAAAGGTCAGGCCTACTTGTGGTTCCTAGAGGTTCTAAAGTAGAATATGAGGCAGAGCTTTCAGCTATCAGGCTCCTCTCCTGTGGAACCAGCTCCAGTTTGGGTTCAGGAGGCAGACACCCTCTCTACTTTAAAGACTTTCCTTTTTGATCAAGCTGATAGTTAGAGCTGGACTGAACCATCTCTTAGTGATGCTGCTATAGGCCTAGGCTGCTGGAGGACGATGCACCGCCGTTCTTCTTCTTACTATTCTAATTTCTCCTCTATAGCTATCCATGCATCCATGTGCTACTAGCGTACCGCATGTTATTAGCTGTGTCTATAGACATGTTCTTAGATGGCCTCAAGAACATGGGTTTCCCTGATATGAGCTCAAGGTTCTGCTTAAGGTTCTTTATGTTAAAAGGATGTTTTCCTTAGTTCTGTCTCTGGGGGTTCAGGCTCTGGGTTTTGTAAACCTTCTGGAGATTCAGATTTAATTGAGCTAAATGCAGCAGTTTGAATCAATGTGTCTTTGAAGAACCAATCAATGCGGTTCAGGAGGCTGATCTCTGGGTACTGACCTCCACGTGGTTCTGGTTGCTCCGGTTCGTCCCCCCTCCGACCCCGACACCGCTGTTGGAGCGTTTGCAGTTACTCCGGACCCTGGTGACGGGGCTGGGAGTGCTGACGGTGCTGCTGCTCTCTGATTGGCTGTTACTGCTGCTGCTGCTGATGGTGTGAGGAGACGAGTGCAACGAAGACGCACGGCTGTTCACCTGCAGACTGGAGACGATCAGGACGTTTAAAGACACATCAGGGTAACTCTGGACTCTGGTTGTGTTGGACAGACTATAATCTCTCACCTTGAGGAGCCGTGCAGCTCCTCCATCTTCTCCCCCTCCTGGACCAGAACCGGCCGACCTATAACACGCCGTGTCTGACTCCTGCTGCTGCTTCCACTGCTTTGATGTAAAGGGTGGAGGCCTCCTGTCCCTCTCAGTCTTAGTTTCTCCATCTTCCTCAGCAGGGTGGTGCACTTCTTCCTGGGTGGTTTGTCTGGGAAGCAGCCCTCAGCTTCCAGACTCATGGTGGATGATCCTCCACCGCTTCCACCTGGAGAAGGAGGCCCACTGAAAGATGTATCCAGGGACGGGGTCTTGTTCGTGGTGGAGGAGCGGGAGGAGCTCCTGCTGGTCTCCTGGTCGTCTGTGGTGGAGACGGCAGCAGCTTCTCTGTGACTCTTGTGGTTCCGGTCGTGGCCTTCGCTCTCGGAGCTGCTGGAGCTGTGGATGGAGCAGACGTCATGGCGGTCGTTCACGTCACACAGCGACTCATCCTGCAGTCCGCCGGAGCCGTCGGCCAAACGAAGGATGTCCTCGGTGGAGCTGAGGCGTCGCCACTGTTGTGTCCTCCTGTCGTAGGTCCAGTTGGGGCTGATGGCACAGAAGTCCTCCTCAACGCAGTCATCCCCCTGGAGGAAAACGTACAAAAAACAAATGAGCTGCCGTGTGGAAAGTGTAGGATTGTTGTTCTTTACCCTAAAAATAGAACCAAAAGTCAGAATATCTCTCCCTTTGTTGCTTCAGTGCAAACTATGAGATCAGACAATGGATTTAAATGCTTATAAAACTATTTAATGTTGTAATATTCAACTTGGTATCTCTTCTAGAGAGTTCTATCTGATATAAGGTTATGTAAGTCTTACTTTATCCTGTCAATAAAACTGATTTATCAAAAATTAAGGATTGAATATTTACCTCATTGGTTTTTAAATAAACACAAGAAAACGTTACTTGATTATTATTTCATTCAGGTCCATTTATTTGACTCCTTGCAGACTTCACTTTGTTCTAAAAGGACCTGATGATGAGGAAGAGGAGGAGGACTGATTCAGTATTAACTGATGTCTAATGAGTTAACGTTTCACGGCTCTAGCTGCTGTGAAACGAGCGTCTCGCTGTGTTTCAGTTTCACTCACTCTGCGTTTAGCTCTCCGCGGCTCCAGCCTCATCGCCACACATTTATTTAAAGTGACCAAGCGCCTGAAAGAGGAAGAGGAGAAGAGGAGAATGTTAAAAAAGCAATGTTTTTAAATTCAAAAGAATAAAAATCGTATTCTGCGGCTCTGTTTGTTGTGGACCAAACCTCCTGGGTTCTCTGCTCCTGGATCAGATCAGAACACGTCTGCAGCAGGAGTTTGTAGAGAATAAATGTTTGTGCTCTTATTTGTGCAATTTAAAATTTCAACCTGACAAAAGACCCAAAAGTTCAACAACCCTGGACTCTGTGCTTAAGAGAGATGTGGGTGAATCTTTAAACTCTGTCTGCCCTCATGTCCAGACCAGAGAGAGACTCTCACTCATCAAACTGTACATCTGAGAGTAAGACATGTTATTAGTGCTTCTCTAAAAATGATCCTGGTAAGACAAACCAAACCAGGTGCAGAAATTAAGCACAACTATGCTACAGCTATGTTAATCTGTCAGGTATCCAACAACAGCCTGTGGTGCAGACGATGGTGAAGGATTGAGTCTAAACAACCCAAACAATCTGCTTGGCGCTACAGAAATAAGACGGGTCAACAGTTGATTCGTCTTAGTTTTAAGACGCCGTCATGTCCTCAGATGCAACGGTGTGATTTTATTCCTGCATCTGAAAGTTCTCTCTGAAGGCATCAAAGGATGTTGGTGAAGGAACCTGAGATCCAGCGTGTCTAAGAGTCTGTGTTGACTCTGTATAGAGCTACACATCCACTGCTGATGAAACGTCTCCAAAAACCCTCACAAGATGCTCTGATTTCAGTTTGTTGTTTGGTTGGTTGACTGAGACACTAAGATCCTGTTCCTCATACACAGTATTCAGAACACTGTGTATTAATGCTTTAACAGCTAATACAACCTAAACAGCATCTTTAGGTCAGGATTTAGTTTTTTGTTTTGCACAAGTACTACGTTACTAAAAGGTGAGTCATGTTAAGGCATGGGTTCGTTACCTGCAGAGTGAATCGAGGGCATCCTTATCCAGGAAGTGGTGATCACTCTTGGCCCACTCTACGTCGATGGGGAACCTGCCGCCTGAAAAACAAGACCAATAAAAGCCACACGTCTGAAGAACCATCGTGGATTTACTGATGACGCTGGAGTTGACTCAACAGCCTCGTATTTACCTTTGAATAGCTGCATGTACTGAGGGAAGCCGGCCGCTCTCAGCCAATCACAGGCCTCCTTGGCTTCAATCTCTGCAAACACACAGGGAGGAGATTCAATTACAACCATTTCATGCTCCGCCCGCTTTAAGACGGTAAATATTTGAGCTTAATCAGTCGTCTGTTTATGGACTTTAATTACATTTACATTTGGGTTAAAAAAAAAAAAAACTGGAAACACATACAGGTCATTAATTATCTGAGACTCTGGGAACTTATTTCCCTCCATCAGTAATAGTGGTTGTCATGACGATCACGTTTCTGCTGTAAGTTGTTGTTTTAACAATCACATCAGCAGCTGATGGATCAGTGTCACTGATCAGAGATGGACCGTTACCATGGAAATAAAATGAGTTTACATCGAAACGTCAACCAGGGTAGACGTTTATTCATGAAGACGAACATCTACTGGAAACAGAACAGAAGAAGAAGAAGAAGAAGAAGAAGGAGGAGGAGGAGAAGAGGTGGAACAAATGTAGGAGAGGGATAGAAGCAAGCAGAGGAGCAGGAAGGTGTAGTATGTCCTCCTCCATGTCCTCCTCTTAGAAGACGACCAAGATGTCTCCACGTCTCCATCGTCTCTGTCCACATGGTCCATCTTGGTTCATCTTGTTCTTCTACCTCATGTTTCTGTCCCTCAGTCTGACCTGATGGAGGAGGTTTTAGCTCCGTGTTTGTGTGGAAACTGATGCAGAACATTAGAAACTGTTGGACGGTTTACGTTCTCACTTGAAGCTTAAAAATGTTTCCTTGATCCGGGACGTTTACAATAAACAGAGAGTCTGTCTCCACGGCCCAGGAGGACGATCTGGATATCCTGAGAGGTTTTAGAGCATTTGTCCACCCCTGCTCTGTCTCTGTCTGTCTCTCTGTCTCTGTCTCTGTCTCTGTCTGTTCAGTTAGAATAATTCTGCCAAGGGCATTTCTTGTTTTCATCTTCAGACAGCATGAAATATGTCCAACATTAGTCTCTGCTAAAGAACAACAACAGCCGTTTGCTGAGACTGATCGGTTCTTCAAACACTTCCTGGTTTTTTAACTGCCTACTTTTCACTCAGAGCAGTAAACGAACCCACTTCTCATTTTATTTTATGGGACTTTTCAAAACTTTGACTAAACTTGTCCTGACAGCAGGACGGAAACTTGTCTTATGAGCATAAAGCAGATGACCCAGATATATGAACACTGGGGGACATTCAGCCGACGCAGAGACAAAGTAAGAAGAGGTGATAAAGTTAAATAATGTACAGCATAAGGATGTTTGTTCTAACTCTTTAAATAAAGTTAATTTTCTAGCGTCACGACGGAGATGTGACATTTGAGAAATAAAGGGGATCAGGTGTCGCTGAGAGAGGATCTGAGGATATAACCAAGTAAGACACGTCTTCTGCTCTGGGCGTCCTGATCCATGATTACCAGACACATCTGTCCTTCTACAACCTGAACGGTCACAAGTTAAAAGCCTCATTTTAACCAGTTTTCCAGTTTTAAACAGGTCCTTAAATCCCACCAGCTTTGAAGATACGGAAAATCTATTTAGAGCTTTTAGTCTGTAGGGAACAGTTTAGTAGGGGGAAACTGAACCGTTGTTATTAATAGAATTATCTCAAACCAGAATCCCTGTGGGACAAGATGTTGATAGAAGAGCAGCCGGTCAGAAGAACGTTCAGATGAAGAGTCAAACAAACTGTCTTTGATTCCTCACAGGCTGAACAGTGTCTGGATGTTAACGCTGCTCTGTGAACACAACGTCAGACGTTACACAGAGGAAAACATCCACTCATTAGATTTACTGTCTTCACTACCTCGTCTGAAACAATCAGTCCCTTAAGGCTCTGTTCACACGGGACTAGTTTACCTGAGGACGTCCTGTGATTCAGAGATGACCCCCCTACATCTGTGTTTCACATTCGTACAGGATAAATAAACTCTAATGTACTATCCATAGATCCATAGTTATGCTTTTATATTATTTAGTCGTCTCATTTAACATGATGAGACGACTGATCCTGAGGAAGAAACGATGAACGACCTGTCAGTATATAAATCAGCCCCAGCTTTACAGATGAACACATTAATGCTTGATTTAATGATTTCATAGATCTAAATGGGTGAATGGGTCAGAGACGTCTCCACTGTCCACCCTAACATGTGTCCTTTGATTTACAGAACATCCTTCATGACTCTTAAGAGACAAGAGGAAGAAAAAAGACGAGAATCAAACAAGAGTCTTGAAAAAGTAGATTCATGCTGGATTAGTTTTGTGTTAACGGAAATATTGTAGGTAATGTGAGGTGTCATTTTTACTGACATGGCTGATTAAGATCACAGACGACCTCCGTCCCAGGTAAAACTAGTCCCGTGTGAACAGGGTTAAAGATGAAGGTGTGAGTTACTTCAGAGTTTTCTCATTAAAAGCCAGTTTTTTATTCATGTCTGACTGATTTCAGTTTAATAAAAGCTGTTATTTGTTTGTTGTCCTGACTCAGGTTCTGGTTAAAGCAGCGTCTACATGAAGACGTCAGATCTGTCAACAAGGATTTATTAGTTGAAGCAGGAGGCTGGACTCTGGAGACGTCAGTGAGACGTGGACAAACAACAACACAATGGACACATAGCTGAGTCTGTCATGGGCTCAGGAATGAACCATGTTTGACCTAATTACAGATGAATTATGAGTTCATGGAGGAGGAGAACATTCCACACCTGTCACAAACAACAGCACGTTTTATATTTGGGTTTGGTTCAGACCTCAGCGCTGCGTTCAGGGTCTTTACGTTTACGTAAGCGATGCTATCAGCTGGGCTCCTGTGTGAGTACGACCACGGCAGCCATCGGCCTCTTCCCTTTCTAAATGACTTTGTCTCTGAGGAAGTTGTGATTCGCTCCCCCTGGGCCCTGATAAGAGATGTGGATGTCTGATTGCTGTGACTCCACCCGGCCAGCGCCAGGAAGCTGGACAGTGTGTGTGGACGCTGAGAGGAACTGTGGACGGTCGGGTTACGTGATCAGTGGAACGTTTGTGTTTTGGTGTTTATGCTTTGGCCTGGACTGAAGGAACGACTGCTGGACATCATTTATGGTTTAACGCTGATGGTTTTTCTGCATAGGGACAAGCTAGCCAGGTTTAAAATGAACCTACTGAAGCTCACTGATTATTTATCATTTATTAGAGCTGGACCAACACAGTCTGTCTCTGTCTCTGTCTCCATAAAGACACGGGACTAGTTCAACTTGTAAACCTTTAGTAATCTGTACAACTAGGTCTGAGGTCGTCTGAGATCTGAATCCAGACTGAATGAACATCTGGTATCTTGTTGATCATTTATTTATTTTTTGACTTGTGTCTTTGTTTCTGCCTCTTTTCTCTTAATAAACATAAAGGCTGTGTTATAAACTAAAGCTAGGACACATGTTGGAGCATGCAGAACTATCTATCTCTATCTCTTATTTAGTTTAACATTGATGAGTTCTTCACCTCAGAGCTGATTTAAATACTGTACAGGAAGTTTTTTAATTCTCTCTCAGATCAGTACAGATCAGTATATTATATTAGTATATAATATTAAATAATATTAACTCTGACATGTAGAGGAAGAGATGAGCAGAGAGATCAGAATCAGAGACAATAAGTAAATGAAACACAACGTAGAGGACTGATCAGTGAATCACAGGACGTCCTGACGTTAAACTCGTCCTGTGTCTTAAGGCCGTCAGCTGTTCAGAAGCATCTATCTACCTGACGTCTGAGGGCGACGGGGTGTTTTTTATGCAGTGTGTGTTACTGAGTGTGTGTTGCTGAGTGTGT
>JASGAT010340293.1:4119-19956 GCA_030220025.1 Chelon auratus | reverse complement strand
CCCCCAGGTTGTGGTGAATGCGCTGCTGGGGGCCATCCCCTCCATCATGAACGTGCTGCTGGTCTGCCTCATCTTCTGGCTCATCTTCAGCATCATGGGCGTGAACCTGTTCGCGGGGAAGTACTACTACTGCGTCAACACCACCACGGATGTGGTCTTCCCCATCGACGTCGTCAACAACATGACGGACTGCGCGAACCTGGCCAAAGAGGGCGCCCGCTGGAAGAACGTCAAAATCAACTTTGACAATGTCGGGGCCGGATATCTGGCTCTGCTGCAAGTGGTGAGATAAAATGCTAAAGCACAAAAAAAACTGTAAATTGTTTAAGTAAGTGCATGACATTACTTTATCTAATTCAGGGCCTGTCCAAATCTTATTTTATCCACCTCCACTTTTAACTTATGAGCCTTATGCATGCGCATTGTCACTCTCCAGGTTTGTAAAATACACTGACACAACATAAGGATATCTCTTAATGTCATAGCCCAAATATAATTTAAATAAATGTCTTAATATGCCTCTGGGACAGTGAGTCTTTGAGCTGCCCGTCTGTCTGATTTTCGTCAATGCAATATCTCAACAATGTCTCAAGGGGATTTTTACAAACCTGGCAGCAAAGGTCACTCTGACGTGAGGATATAAACTAATAAGATTTTAAAGGTCGAAGGTCAGAATGACTGCAATCACTCTCAAAAACACATCTTGGCCGCGTGCCGACTCATGAATGCGAATTACCCGGAATTGCCTCTCTCCAGACCTTAAAAACATTTTTTTTGCTCTTAGGCAACATTTAAAGGTTGGATGGACATCATGTATGCAGCTGTGGACTCTCGAAATGTAAGTCTCTTGGTTCCTTAACGAAGCCATTAGTGAAATTAGCTTTCTGCGTTTCTTCATCAAGAGCTTGTCTTTTTTGCTCATTCCTTTGTCTTTTTCCTAGTTGGAAGAGCAGCCCGAGTATGAAGTGAACCTGTACATGTACCTCTACTTTGTCATTTTCATCATCTTCGGCTCCTTCTTCACGCTGAACCTCTTCATCGGTGTCATCATCGACAACTTCAACCAGCAGAAGAAAAAGATAAGTTGCATTTATTAATCCGATCAGGTCATTCAAGCATAGATACACCGGTTAGCAATGTGCAAACGAGCGGAGCGGAGTCTCCTTTCCAGGAACAGGGTAGTGCCTGTGCTGCCGTTGCCATGGATAAATCTGCAAAAACAAGGCAGGAGAACTCGCAGCCATAACCCAATTTAGCATTCCTCTCCCTTTATCTGCTCTGTCCAGTAAGTGAGTGCTGCAGATGCTATAAACATGAATGAGCATTTATAAGAAAGCCACTGTCCTGTGCCGCATCCTATGTTCTCTATGTATTGTGCATGAGCATACAGAGAGGATGGAGGAAAGCAAATACATAAATGGTAAATGGTTGACAAAAGCCAGACGGGTTTAGGGTGCACAAAAGGTGACATGAATGCACGGTAACCCACACCCAGTCCTGCTTTACTTTCAGGCTCTGGGTTCCGTAAAGCGTCTTTAGACAATTTGAATTCCTATTCATGCTATATAAATAAAATTGAATTGAAAAGTTGAATTGGTATTGGAGCATGCAAAGCTTAGAGTGTCTTAGGATTAAGTATTGAGACAACACTGTGCATGTTCTGCTGCTTGCTTTACCCGGTTATGCTCAGACACTGAGGTGACTGACTAATGCAAAAGACTGACTCAACATCCGTTGGTTATCAGTTTTCAACACAGGAACTAGATCGAATTATTTATTGCATGTAATGCTGAGAGATTACTACACAATATGGGACATGCATATTTATAGACATCAATTTGCAGATGTCTCAATTTCTTTATGAATAATATTGCTCTCTGCAGTCCCAGCTTTTAAGGTCAAATGATTTCAGATTTGATTTGAGGAGAAGCTTGTAGCAGAAGAAGTTAACGCACTTTCAACACATTCTTTTCCCACATGTTGTTTCTCCCCATCAGACCAGATAAAGAAAGCAAATTGTCAGAAATATAGTAACTTAAGCTGCAGTGACATATCCTTTTTATAAATTTTAAATGCTTGAAAATATTTTTTCTTGGGTAAAAACTGTAGTCCTTGTGCATTCACAAATGCTGCACAGTCCAAGTGTAGTCTCTTAACTCCCCATTGCTTTATAATCTACTATTTGTGACAGCGTTGTGCATCTGCTGTGATAATTTAAGGGAATTCATTGTACAAGATAGTGATGCATGCAGATGACATTCTCTTGTTTGCCAATTATCCCTCCATTCTTTCTGGTCATTCTTAATACGTTTAGGAAATTGTCTGGCTCTTAAATAAATGATGATGTTACTCCTCTCAGACAAGCAGCCCAAAGGATTCTTGGACTGAACCCAGTTAATTGCTAATATCTTGTTGCCGTGGTGCCTCAATCCTCTGTAAATTTTACTCATCCCCTTTTTTTTACCTATAGCATGCCACATTATCCTTGTTAAAATGGCCCTAAATTCACTTCTATTCATATTTTTGACAAAATTGTAGTTAGATAGATGTCTAATGACGGGTATATTAAGTCCTTAGTAGGTTGATTTCTTGAATTTTATATACAAGTTCTGAATCTGGGCATAGCAGATTAGTAATGTCTTAAAGAGACTGCTATTAGATGATTTTACACTTTGTGTTACAACAAAAAGTCTGTTGTAGAAGCTGTAACCCCAGCTTCTGTAAATTTAATATTATTTCAAAGAATAGCTGAAATCCCAGATGGAATACGACAGAAGGACAAGTTGTCGTTGGTTTTGCACTGCAGTGCTGCTACACTAGTAATGTAATATCAGCCAGCCAGCCAGCCAGCCAGCCAGCAGTCCTGTGCACAGGGCACATACACAGCCTGGGAACAAAGCAACTGCAGCACAGATTTAGCCAAAGCAGAGCCAGCTGCGTTAAAGAAAGAAGGGAGCTACAGAATAATGATCATCTGCCGCGTGGCGAGGACCTGCCGCTTGCCAAGGATTACTGAGGGCGCATGAGTCACCGAGAAACACCCCTGCCTGCACACACATGCACTGTCACTGATGGAGTCTGGAAATGTGCGCTCCGTTCAACCAGGCCCTAACAAGCAGGATTGGCAACGCCCAACTGACGGTGGAGGGGGGCTTGTATGCTTTTTTTTGCTGCATGGTGCCAGATCAGACTCACTGACTGACTGACTGTCTGAGACGCTGTATCAGTAACGTGGTGCATTAGGCCCACAGCCACAACATCACACCGATGGTTGTTGAGTGTTGACACCAATCCTTCCTCCAGACATGCATCATACACTCAGTGGGCAGCACTGAGAAAGTGTGGCTTGGTCATGATACTGAGAAAGGAAGTTCTGATTAATAAAAGCTGAAACTTGGACACCTGATTATGTTTAATTTAGACCCACCAGCTATAACAACAGTGAAATATGTAGTTCTGGCAAAGAGTGTCATTGTTTATTATCTTCAGTCGCGCACTTTGCTGAAAATGCACCCCAAGTAAGCAACTCGGGGCTCTACTCTGGGAAAACATCACTTCAAATGGCCTCCTTAAAACACATGTATTGCTTGTTTCATGTTCTTAAAATGAGTAAAATATTGCTTTCTGTAATGTAAAAGAGATCTCAGAACCTGCTTGTAACCAGGTTTTGTCGTGCTCCCTTTAATTTGGAGGTCAGGACATCTTCATGACAGAAGAACAGAAGAAATACTACAATGCCATGAAGAAGCTGGGCTCCAAGAAACCACAAAAACCCATACCTCGGCCCACAGTAAGACTCCGACTGCATGCCCTGCTGTTAGTTCCTACAAATAGCCGGCGAGCGGAGGTGACTAATCCTGTTCCCTTGTCCCACCTCTGCTTTCAGAATGCGTTTCAAGGCTGCGTGTTCGACTGCATCACAAAGCAGGCCTTTGACATTGTGATTATGATCCTCATCTGCCTTAACATGGTGACCATGATGGTGGAGACGGACGACCAGACACAGGACATGGCCAACATCCTCTACTGGATCAACCTGGTATTCATTGTACTCTTCACCGGGGAGTGTGTGCTCAAGATGATCTCCCTGCGTCACTATTACTTTACCATTGGTTGGAACATATTTGACTTTGTGGTGGTGATCCTGTCAATTGTGGGTAAGGAGGCGTTTTAAAGTACCTTTGTTTTACAAAAGATTTTTAAGAAAATTGTCTAAATCATTTGTTTTGTTTGTTTTTGCAGGTATGTTCTTATCTGAAGTTATTGAGAAGTACTTTGTGTCCCCAACACTTTTCCGAGTTATCCGTCTGGCCAGGATCGGCCGCATCCTCCGCCTTATCAAAGGTGCCAAGGGCATCAGGACGCTTCTCTTTGCCTTGATGATGTCCCTCCCTGCCCTGTTCAACATTGGCCTACTGCTCTTCCTCGTTATGTTCATCTACGCCATTTTCGGCATGTCCAACTTTGCTTACGTCAAGCGGGAGGCGGGAATCGATGACATGTTCAATTTCGAGACCTTCGGGAACAGTATGATCTGTTTGTTTCAGATTACCACCTCAGCTGGGTGGGACGGGCTGTTGGCGCCCATCTTGAACAAGAGGGAACCGGACTGTGATAGCCAGATGGAGCACCCGGGCAACTCTTACAAAGGCAACTGTGGCAACCCATCAGTGGGCATCTTCTTCTTTGTCAGCTACATCATCATCTGCTTCCTCATTGTGGTCAACATGTACATCGCCGTCATCCTGGAGAACTTCAGCGTGGCCACCGAGGAGAGCGCCGAGCCGCTGAGCGAGGACGACTTTGAGATGTTCTACGAAGTGTGGGAGCGCTTTGATCCCGATGCCACTCAGTTTATGGAGTACAGTAAGCTCTCGGACTTTGCAGACGCTCTAGATCCACCGCTGCGCATGCCCAAGCCCAACATGATCCAGCTCATTTCCATGGACTTGCCAATGGTGAGTGGCGAGCGTATCCACTGCCTCGACATCCTGTTTGCCTTCACCAAGCGAGTGTTGGGTGAAGGCGGCGAGATGGACGTGTTGCGCGGCCAGATGGAGGAGCGGTTCATGGCCTCAAACCCCTCGAAGGTGTCTTACGAGCCCATCACGACCACCCTGCGTCGCAAACAGGAGGAAATGTCGGCCATAATCATCCAGAGAGCCTTCCGGCGCTACATGATCCGCCTTGCCATGAAGAAGGCCTCGGCACTCTACAAGGAGAAGCTGAAGGAGGGCATCCGAGACCCCGACAAGGATGTCATGGTCATCAGCAAGTTCAACGAGAACTCCACCTCCGACAAAACGGACATGACCCCCTCCACGGCTTCCCCGCCCTCCTACAACAGTGTGACGAAATCGGACAAGGACAAGTACGAAAAAGAAAACAGGGAAAAGGAAAACAAAGGGAAAGACCGAAAGAAATAAACTTTAGGGTTAGGTTAACCCTAACTTTAAAAGAGGAACAAAAACAAAAAAATGCACCACAGACATGAGGAGAATTTGTTTACAGCTTCTAGAGGTGGGGCAGGGGTGAGGTATATAAATGTGTGTTGATTGTTCAGAGATGAGGAATGCTTCGGCACGCGTTCCTAAAATGGGAGTGCGGCTATGATGTGTGGGGGTCTTCTCAGAGGGGGAGTGTGGAAACAAATTATCCAGCAGACACTGCCAGAGATTGAGTGGATCATGGAACAGCCTCTCTGCAAAACGCTTGTGATTTTCCTATTGGTTGTTGTTACTATCTGACACACTTGAGTGTACTGTTAAGTTGTCTGTAGCTAGTGCTGCTGCTACTACTATAAATCCAGTGTCTTGAATTTAACAATCGCTGTATCACTTAACAAGTACTCTGCATTCTTTTGTTAAATTAGCTTTTGGGTTTCTTAAGGTTTCTTTTTTTATGAGAAAGAATGTTTTCTACTTTTTCGTGTCATTATCGTGAGAATGTGTCCACTGCTTTCACTGTTGTAAAATCACCAAGGGCAGACAAAGTCAATGCTGGAAACTACAACAACAACCGTCTGAAAACTCGTACAACGCAGGGCTAGTGCCAGAACGCTCTTGGTTCATACAGTATACGAAGCTGAACTGACAAACAATACCGCTATAAGTGCAATGATCAAATCCATTGTATTCACTGGTGTGCCATCAGTGATTGTTGAAATCTGTGGTGTGCTTCTATCTGGACTGCCATGTCCCTCTTTCAGTACAAATTCTCTTAATACAGAGAAGCTGAATGTATGCAAGCTGAAGGAATGAGACACATTTAAAGAAACTGACATTTTGGCAAATATTTGAACATTTGTTTTTTTTCGCCGAGACTTAGACAGCAAGCTTAGGTTCGTCCGCTGATTATGAAGCTAGAGCTTAATTTAACAGTCTTCTTCAAAAACCAACAATATACAAAGGCGGCAATAAATGCTTGTTGCAATGAAATTAAGGCTTCTCTTGAGCGCGTTGCAAACATTTTCTAACTCCAGCTTCTCAAGGTTGTCGAACTTGTAACTATATATTCCGTACACGCAAATACTCAAAATGTTGTTACAAAAGTGGTCTGTGAATCCAATTCATGGTAAATTTAGCTTGTCGCTAAGCAGTTAGCGGTGGTTTTGCGCACATTAGCTCATCTGCTAAATGTAGTCTTTATCGACCATCGTCCTCGTGTATTTGATGCATTCCTTTCAAAAATAGTTCCAGCACGCAACTAGCCTAGCATAACCCTCCATTTTGATTTTATTATGGGGCGCTTCAGCCTATACTGAGAAAAAAAACTCATATAAGTGGATAGTTCTACAACCAATCAGAGAAATTAAATATGTGGTCTCTTCCTGTACTTACTCTGAGGGGGTACAGGCTCTGGGTTATGTAAAGGGTCTTGAGACAATTTGTATTGTTATTGATGCTATATACATACATTTTAATCAAATTTACATTAGGAGATTAAAGCCTTGTTGACAAATGCCTTAACCGCTGTTAACTGTTTGCCCTTTAAAGTTCACAACTGCTAGTCACGTTTAGAATTTGTGTGGCTTGACTAAACAAGATAGAATATGTATGTTAGGTTTCCTGTTTCGTGTGTTTGACCTAAGCTAAAATTAAGATTTTAGTAATAAATGAAAAACGTCCTCCTTTATCGAGGTTTGTCAAACATTCAGTGAAATTCTGTCATTAGCTTACGGCTAATGCTGCGTTCACACTGCACAAATGCACGTTGGCCTTGTTTTTGATGCCCTCCGCTTAAATGTTATCTGGTGAAACAAACACATGTGATTGGTTGACCCATCACTGGAGCATGCCCATCATGTAGGGCCAAGTGTTGGGCATCAGTTTGCTCCCTTAACCTCCTGACCCGAGCTTTTGTTTGGTATGCATTTTTAATGTCTCCAAGGTATTTGGGTTTAGTAGGACCTGAACAGGACCTTTGAACAGGAAGTAGTTTTTGAAAAAAAATGATGTCCCCATATGAGGACGCAGGGTCTCAGTAGGATAGAAAATGAATTTTAGCTTGTTGCTGCTAGCGTGAACGTACTACTTGTACTTTAACTAAAACCAGTAGAATGCATTTCATGTACATTTCAGCTTCCACAAAGATTCAGTTTAGCAGTGAGCTTTAAAGTGACGCTAAGCTAATCTAGTTTTGCTAATGCACAGACCCAAGAGCGATATTGATCTTCCCTACCTATCTCTCGGCAGGAAAAGCAAATGAGCGTATTTCCCAAAGTCCTTCTTTGAAGGTGGCGCTCAAACCTGCTCGTTCAATCACTGTCGTATCAAGGCGCCTCCCAGTGCGTTCATTCTCCTCTTACCCCTCAGCTCCTGTAAAGAAAATATCCTAGCGAAATATATCATAAAATAAAACAGAGTTCTCGAGCTGGAACATGACAATATACCACATTTAAAGGTTCTAATATCACAGATGTTTGTATGCCATTCATGTCGTTGAAATCGAGAAGCGAGTGGTTTTAATGTAGTGGTTTGGTTTGTAAATAATATAGCTATTTGGGCCCACAGTATGCATCACACTTACATTTTGATGTAAGAGCACTTTTTAATCCCCACTGCTATGTAAAACCACGTGTGGCGGTCATACTTGTAAGTGTGCGCGGGCGTGAGAAATTGTGTTTGTACGTTTGTGTATATGCGCAAGAACGAGCGAGAATGTAAGCAAACTGTCTCTCCGTGTGAGCGAGTGTCGTGTGCAACTGGGGGTCTCTTACGGGGTCGCTTATGTTCTACCGGTCCTAAAATAACATTTTTACTGTAGATACGAGTGCATTTTTCCAGTCTTTGGAGTTGATTTCCATTTTTTCTAGAACAGTTTTTCTTTCTGCACTGTAACAACACATGTATGGTCCTCATATCTGTAGATACAAACCATGAAGCAATCAGTAGCCATCTCTCATTGCGCTTGTAGTGTTTTTAGTGAACTGCATGCAGGAAGTGACTACTGTCCGCTCATATGGTAATATCATTTTAAAGCCAAAAGAATAAAGGACATATTTTTTGTAAATGCTTGTTTATTTTCTCCATTTTTATTTTATTTTATGTTATTTTCCGTGAGTGTCATCGGCTCTTTGGTCTGTGACCTGAAGGTGTGATTGCTTTACTTGTCGAACCCGGATCCTTCATGTGACTATCTATTTGCAAAATGTGACAATTTTTATTTATTTTTTTGTTATAACCAAAGATGTGGCAACAAAACTCAAAACCCTAGATTTCCAAAATAAAACCGATTTTGGGAAGCGTATTTTGCATGCAAGATGCTTCATTCGGAAGTGTGGGCCTTGACGGAAAGAGGTAAGACGCGATGGTCCGTTTAGAGCCTGAGGATCCCGGTGGATGTATTTACATGATTGTTGCAAGTTAACCTTGAATCATATCAGCTTCATTTATACATGTATATGTGCAAATAATTTGTTTTTTGCATTCAAGGCATCCGAATTGGTGCATTTGGAGCAGTTTGCAGCCGTGCAAGGCGCCCTGGGGAGTAGCTTGGTGGGGTTTAGGTGCTTGCTCAAGGCAGTGACATCAGCTTGGGGATCTAACGGCCCCAAAGCTGTGTCTTTTCCCTATTACTTAATACCAGGTAAATGAAAGCTCTCTGTCATCCAGATCATTGTTTATTCAAAAACCAAGCTAAAACAACGGAGGACAACTGGAGCTGGGACTTAAAAAGGAACATCTGTGGGTGGGACTAGAGCGTCATGTACAGTGTTGTAGTGTCTAGTGTAATTGAAAGATATTTAAATCACTTAACGTCTTTTAGGCAGCATTGACTCATTAAGCAAATTGCTGATTACCTTTAGCAAGTTATTTACTACTTTAAACTACTTTTAGGCTTTTTCAACCATTTATTCATCACTTTTTTAATATTCAGTTCTTTTGTTGCTAATAATTTCAACCATCACTTTTATTATTCTGTTATTTTTATTATTATTTGTAATATTATATTTTTATTTATATTTATTATTCAACCCTAACCATTTAATTCTTTACCTGATTTAGTAATTCTTATTTTTAGCAATTTTTTGTTTTTGTTTTAAATTTTTACATTATTAATTTTACCTTTATACCTTTTAGCTTCTTTACTTTTATATGACTCTTAGCCCATTATGTCAGCCTTGTATCTGTTANTTTTTCATTTTTTTTTTTTTTTTTAGTTTTCACGTTATTTTTTTTATTCCCAAACAACACATTTAGAGATGACTCGGTTTTTATTTATTTATTTTTATTTATTTTTCTTTCTTCTTCTTTTCAAATTGGACCTGCTGAGACCGGCTGGAGCTCTCCATGGAATGCAATCGTCCCCAGCCTGGGTGGATGGGGGGTTCATTGTCTCGTGTCCTTGTGCAAACTCCAGAGAGTGAGGAGACGGAGAAGCCGGCGCTGGGATAGACCGGACGGAGGTGGAGATGGAGGTGAAAAGCTGAGACAACCCCCACCCGGCACGCCCACCTCCAAAGGCTTTGCTTCTCCTGCTTCTCCCTTCCTGTTGCCTGGCAACCAAAACATCACAGCTCCCCTGCCTGTGATTGATCAGCAGCATCTCTGAGCTTGCTTACCCACAATACCTTGCTGTTAATAACAATAAAAAAAGAAAGGCGGTAAAGAAACACACCTTAGTGAGATTATATAAGTGAGGTGAGTTCAAGTGATGGCCTTGTGTTCCTAGTAAACAGCCTCTTCTGTACATGTCATTGTTGGAGGATCATAAAGGAGCATCGCATGTACATTTAGTGCAGCACCTGCTGCAGAGTCTGTTTGTTATGTGGTTATGTAATGAGCCACGAGAATATTTCTATACATGAATAGGGAGAGAGCTTCCTCTTGCCCCTGTTTGATCTGTGCCTCACCTAAAAAAAGAAAAAAGAAAAAGAAAAAAGCAGGGCGGTGGTCAGCTCAGGAGTGCTCTCTAGAGGCTGCAAGGTGCAACATCTTCTGAATGGGAGCACTGGTGAGGTGAGTGGCATCAGTGTGACACAGCAGTCAGGCAAATCATCCTGGAACTTGAAAGCCACCAGGTGTTTGACGTCAAAATGTCCCCGCGCAGACGCTTTTTCCGGTTTTTATTCGGACGAAAATCAGGTTTAAATGATGCAGCCAGACAGACGTTCAGAGGAAAATCAATGTCACAGATTGTCCCAGGGGTGGGGGNGACGTAATCAGAACATTTACTGACGTCAGAAAAAATAATTGAACCCCCCTCTTGTTGGAGGATGTACGTGCAAGGCAAGATGAAGTCGGTTTGTGAAGCAACAGATGCCGCCTGCTGGTAGAAAAATGGAACGCTACAGTTTTTGTGTGGATTTTATTTCTGTGTTATTATTGTGAAATCCATCGTTTCATATAATCTTTGGGGGATAAAAGGAGTAGAAACTAGGATATGTAACCGTAGACACAATTAATGAACAACTCTAGCTCTGAATTTGACTTTTATTCACACTTTAATGGAAATGCACAGTTTTAAAAAGAAGAACGTTTGGCCTTTTAGTTCTTGGCAGCATTAAGAGACAAGTTAACGACTGTAAAATGAGAAATAATGGCCACAGACAAACAGTTCTCCAATCTTCGTAAACACCATTTTAAAAAGCTAAAATTCCCGGCACTTTAAAGTAAAATACAACTGATGACCTTTTGAACTTGGCACACATCACAAGTAGGCTATTAGTTTACATGCTATCAAGTTGCTAGCAGCTCTGTGATGCTTCAAGTTAAATGCTAACACGCTGACAACACCAACATGCTCACGTTTAGCAGGTGTAATGTAATCTGTCCTAAATTAGCTTGTTAGCATGCAGTCATTTGCCGATATTACTAGTGTAGCTCATGGGGATGACATTAATTTTGGAAGTTAAAGCTGCAATATTTAGCGTTTTGAAACACGCACTGACGTAAGGTCACATTTTCAGTTGACGTGGCTAATGTGTTAGCAATCAAACACCTTTTTGCGTATTGGCATTTGTTTGGATTGGTATTTGTGTCCATTTGATGAATATGAAACCAATGTTTGCTCTCTTTTAGCTCTAGTTTTGTGCTAGCTCTTCTGGGAAATATGTAGCTCTTTATTCGTTAAATGCTAGTCGCTAACTTTGTCCTATTTTTCACTAAAAACAGCTGCTTGCTGCGGCAGTGACTTTCGAGGGGAAACCAAAACACAAAACAGATAAAGTATAAAGTTATAAAGTGCATAAAGTTTAGTATTACCGTGGTTTAGAATAAAATTATGTAAGTTTAGCAGATTCAATTGCAAAGAGTTAGCTATAGCCAGAGGCACAGATTGTTACTATACATGGCAGGCAACAGTTTGGGGCCCCAGGGCAGTAGAGGGTCTAAAAACTAAAGCAGTTTTCAATGACAGTTGTAGACTTCTGTAAAAGGGCCCCAACATGTGCTAGCTAATTTAACTTAGCAAGTCAACTTAAGTTAACTAGAAAAACAGTGTTTGTGCAGTTGATACAACACCACCAGTCCAGTTGTTAGCTTAGCTAGTACGCTAATAGCTCATGATTAAGCTTCTAGAAATTCTTGCACATTTTGGCCACCATAGACTGTTGAATCACCTCTGGCTATGTCGCTACAAATTCAGCCCCCAAAAAAAGAAAAAAGACCATTAGCATGAATTACAACTGTTTTATGTGTAAGCAGAGATTCATATGAATGAAAATGTTATGTCTGTGACATCATTTATCATTTTACACACTGTGCAAGCCTCGACACATCTTAGGTAAACTCAACACATGCGATACTGACAGGCATTTAAGAATCATTAGCAGCAACAAGGAAACAGCAGCACAATGGAAAATAGTGAAACAATATACAAGCACCTCAAAATCTTACTTCGATTCGTCATGGATGCCGTTCCTGACCAGAAAACATGCTGTAATGATCAAAGACTTTATAACAGCGAATAAATTATACATTATATAGACACAGAAATACTGTTTTATTGAGTTATTAGTGAACTGTTCATAGCTTTATAGTCTTTTGTCTCCACCGACAGTCTTAGAAAGGCTTAGAGACAATTTCAGCTAAACTTGTGTCACCTCTTACAGCCTCCCATGTCAAAATGGCTCTCTTTGGAAGTGCACTTATCAAGAATAAAGCAAACTCTGATGGTTGAATGTCACAATTCTTGACTAAAGTTTCCAAATGTTAACCGATTCCCTCTCTGAATCCTTTCAATCATCAGGCGCTCTCGGATGATGTTGTCTGATCAGGTGCCTGCAGTCCCGCCTGCTCTTGTTCGGCCTCTCCTGCCACCTCTGCCGTCTGCTCAGTCTGTGAGTCACGGCGCTCTGGACTGTTCTGGAGGCCTGTCGAGCGAGGCTGTTCGCCAGCTGTGCCAGCAGGGGCAGCGTTGGCCTCACGGGTGTCCGCATGTGAGCGAGTCTGGAGGGTCAGGGACTCGGAGAAATGGCGGAGGGCGCTCTGCTGCTCTGTTTGGCAGCGGAGTTCTGTGTTCATTTCTGACTCTAACGCAGACTCCACCGTGGGGAGCGTGGGAGTGATGCTGACATTTTCAGTGGGGAAAGCGGGAGTGTCACTTACAGAGCTGTCTATTTGATAATGCTGCATGGGGGGAGTGCTGTGGAAGGGGTTACTGAGGCTCATGAGGGTGCTGTTAGAGTAACTCAGCATAGAAGGAAGTGGAACAGAGTAAGGTGGGGGACCTGTTCTGTTTAACGAACAATCCCAGTCTTCCTCTTCGTCCTCTTCTTCTTCCTCCTCCTCTTCCTCTTCATCTTCCTCATCTTCCTCATCCTCCTCGTCCTCCTCGGGGTCGATTGTTTCTAAGCTATGTGTGCTACAGTCCGACAGCCCACTGCAAACACTGCTGCCGTCCTCATCATAGGCCTCATCATCCTCTTCTTCATCATTATCTTCTTCCTCTTCATCTTCCTCCTCATCCTCCTCTTCCTCCTCTTCCTCCTCTTCATCTAGATGCGAGTCTGTGTCTGTGTTCTGCAGGTGCATTATGGGAATGTGCTGCGTGGTGCTCATCAGTGGAAACTGCAGGTTCGGCTGCTGCTGCTGCTGCTGCTGCTGCTGCTGCTGGACCAAGGTGGAGTCGCCATGGTAACTGTTGCCATTGGTTACAAGCTGCTGCTCCGGCTGCTGATGCTGATACTGCTCCTCGCGGCTCTTCTCCAGCTCCAGCTTCATGATGGTGTGCAGGAAGTGAGTGCGCACCCGGACCGGGTTGAACTCGAGCCGCCCCGTGGTGTTGGTGCAGCCCTCCTTGGTGCAGCCGCAGGGGAAGGACATGCGGTCCACCTAAGGACGAAAAATAATAATTACAAACACAAGCGTGGGGCAGAAGTTAACCAAGCTGCCTGTCAGAGTTGGTCATGCTTGAAGAGAAACTGCAGAATAAATGGCTGGTGTTATATAAATATATAATTAATATCATTAACACCCTACAGCAGAACTTCATATAGGCAAAACCTTAAATATATCGATAATTTTTGCTTTTTCTTCAGATCTAAAAGACTAGTGCGGAGTTGGGGTTCAAACAGGAACATCTGTGAGCGTTGCCGACTTAGAACTCGCATGATCAGCATCTGTTAACAACCAGATCCTCACCCGTACATGGAGGAATCTATTTTTATCCTGTTTCCCTTCCCCAATGAAAGGTACTCTAACCAAGCATGAATGTCCAGAGACTCCAGTCTCCAGGTGTGAACGAAGGAAAACAGGAACAAAAACGGATTCCTGCAAGTACAGTCAAGTATCTCATCCGCAGACCCCAGTCATGTTAGTTCCAGGTGGACAGCACTGACAGATGTTCCTTGGATTGGCGTTGCTGGTGCAACTTGGATGAATGGCGACCCTACAAGTATCTGCTTGATATTTCTACTGACAGGGAACTCTTGTGTTGTTCCGTTCAGATCTGGTAATGCCTGCTAATAAATCTAGGAGTGTGCTATCACAGCAGAAAAATATACTGCACAGACAGACATTAACAACACTTGAGTACTATAGATGGGCCTCACCACAGTTCCATTTACCTGGCACTTAATGCCGGCCAGGCTGCAAGCACAGGTCTCCGGGTCACATATCCCCCGGCAGCGACACCCACACTCCTCTCGGGACATGCGGAGGGCGCGCAGCTCATGCTTCTCCTCCACCTCAATGCGGCGGACCCCCGAGGACCGGAGAAGGGCGCGGCGCCTTCTGGTCGTCAGGGGCTGGAGGAAGAAGTAGTCGTCCACCTCCGTGTTTTCCACGTCCAAGTCGTCTTCGGATATGTCATTGAGCGTGAGGGTATCCGCCTCCACGGATGACACGGTGCCATTCTTAGTCAGCTGGAGGGCAGAAATAATAAGTCAAACTAAGATTGGACCATGGATGCATGTAAACCCTCAGGATAATTGTACACCACATGTAAAATACAAGACCCTGCACTGACTTTGAGTTTGATGGCATTGAGTTTCTCCTCTTTCAGATGATCCCTCAGCATGATCCGGTGGCTTCGTTTCTGCTCCATGGCGAACTCCCTGAGAGTGAAACGCCTGACCCCGCTGTGACGTGGCGACATCCCCAGGGTGCTGCCGCCCTGCGTGGGCACGCTGGTGAAGCCCTGGCGCCGGTTAAAATAGTACACCGTCACGCTCTCAAAGTGCACATTGCGGCCTCGCAGTCGCTTTGACTGCTGCTGGAGAGAGGCTGGGGTTGAGAGAGAGAGAGAGAGAGAGAGAGAGGAGGTGGGAAGCAGATCTTGCAACTTTTTAAAGATTACTGAACTTAAGGATAACACAAAATGCTAAAACATATTATTACTGAAGCACCAATCGAGAAATGTGACCAAACAAACTAAGAAATATTTGCTGGATGATGGCATCTATCCTGAGTTTTCTAAAATTAGTTAACATTAGCTTGCAAAAACTAATGGTCATTACCAAACAAGCAAAACTTTATTGACATAGGATTTATTTATTTTTTTCTGCGCAACTAGCAAAAATAAACTCAACAAATGAAAAAAAAAGTCATATTTTTTTTTTTAAAAAGGCTAAAGATACTCCAATCAGCCAGAAAATATTCATTTTTGAAAGAAGTCACAAGAATTCCAGTGCATTTGTGGTGCCTTTGGATCTTTTATACAACAGGGTGTCATCGGCATAGAGGCGGAATTTTGCATGTAATCTCTGTATTACCCTACGTGACTGCATAGGTTGTTTAAGTGGCCCTAAAATAGATCTTTGAGGGACACCGCATGCAAAAGCTCAAAGGAGCAGCTGAAATGATGACAGACAAACTTCTACTGGTAAGATTTTAACAAAACCAGCTTCAGCTTCAGCCAGAGAAATGTCTTTGATGCCAACAAGGTTCCTTTTTC